>QLOS01003378.1:0-20366 GCA_003313725.1 Russula sp. MG48 | reverse complement strand
TCTACCCTGAGCAGTTCATCCGACTCGGAGTCCCTGTCCGCGCCCGTCGGCTCTAGTCTTTATCCGCAATGACCGAACCAGCTGAACCGGGCAAGGACGACGCGGATACGGGCACGGCCCAGCGTGCTCCATCAGACCAAGATGACTTTCTCTCCAACATCCTCACGCCCGGGTCATCCTTAAATCCGACGTTTCTAGTCGTCGTCGATGGCGTCCTGGCGTTGCTCGCCCTCACATTAGTCTCTCTGGTCATTGCCACTGGGGGCAATCTCCACCTAATCGCACTGCTTGTCATCGAGCTCGCTCTATGGGTGAGCATAAAATGGTGGGGCAAAATTCCAATAATTTGGGCTTTGCTAATACAGCAAGTGACGACACAGGTTCGTCACCGAATTACAAAAGGCGGAGATTGTGGTGGCTCCTTCATCACGGAGCGCAACGAGCCTGGAGACCAAAAAGACGCTTTAATAACCCCCCAAAAAGAACCTTTTTGTACAGTACATGTGGGCGCCCCGACCCCTCCCGACCCCACCTGGCCGTCATCTTCTTGACCTATCCGTAGACTCGTACCACTGCTTGGTCTTCTTTGCACTTTCCTGCGCGAGCAGAAATACTTTTCGCGGGTGCAAGGGTTTTTTTTTAGTATACCGGGCCGTCGGAGGGAATCGTAATATCGAGAGACTCACACTCCCTCTCCGTCGCCTCGAGGCCCTCCCTGAACGTTAGCGCAGCGTCGCCAGATTGACCACCCCCTCCTGCGGGGCCGAGGGCGGCGAAATGCTGCGCCTGGTCGATGACTTCGACCAGACGATTTCGAAACGTCTGCGCGGACGCGTAAAGTCAGGGAATCGGCGCGATGATCGAAAAAAAAAACGCGCCTTTGTGAGCAATTCTGACATCTCATTCGCTGGCGCGTCGTCGAGGCTGGCAGGTAGGAAGAGAGAGATGGGTAAGTGGGCCAGCATAAGTGTCGTCGTTTTCCGGTTGTTGCTTTTGGGTTTGGGGACTCACAGTCGCGTGATGATCTTTCCGAACCCGTACCAGAGGCCACCTGCGCCTACCAACGCCGACAGCCTCACACTCTTGGCCTCGGCATTGAGTGCGTTTCGCACGCGTGAGTTGAACGGAGGCGGGATGGCGAAATCAGCATAGTCCCTGCACGGCGCCGGATGATGTCAATGGGCGGTGCACACGCTAGGCTCACGCACGAGTATATGAGGATGAAGGCAAGCCATAGTGGCAGTTGTATTTTACTCTGGGCCTTGATCTAAGAACGCACGGAAGTGAGAGGAGTCACGACGCGAAAACTTTGTGTTCTCCTCGCGTACATCGCGCTCGCGTCCCCCGTCGAGATGGCCCATGTCAGGGATATCGACCTTGAAGGTACATTGTATTTTCTGTGTGAATATATATATGCACGCGCGCGTCTGGATGAAGAACAGACGAGGTACCTGATTCTCAGAGAGAATGGAATCTATCGAATAATATTCGTCTTCCATTCACTGGCAGGTTATGCGGCGATGCGCGTCGATGACAACCGTGACCGTGGCGCGCGTATCACCAACAGCGCGGTCCGGCCTCTCCCGGTCTTGTCCTGTCCTGACACCCGATACCTGCAGCAGCGACAAACATGCTAGGGCTAAGCCTGCGGTTTGCCGTCAGAGGAAGCCTCGCAGTGTCGAGGGCGTATCGGCCCGCGCACCGTCCTGTATTCCGTACGTTATCAACCACGCCCAGACGACAGGCCGCGGAGGTCCCCGATGACTTTATCAACGCGATCAAGCACACGGCACTGTTCCAGAAGCTCGCAGACAAACCAGACGCTCTCAAAGCGCTCTCGGACTTGTACGCCTTGACCAAGGAGATGGGTGCGTTTCTCTCCTCCTTCGTTTCGTGTCGCTCCGTCTTTTACTATAAGTCGCGGGTCGTCTCACCATTGAAGGCCTCGACATCAATTCTACGACACCACCGTCCCAATACCAGATGTTCAAGCTCGTGACAAATCGGAGATTTGTGAGGGCAGTCAAGCGGGTAATGGAAGAGCTCAACGCGGCTGGCTTTAAAATGAATTCTGACGTATGAGGCTCTCGTCTGCCCCAGCGTGGTCGCTCACACTTGTATTCCCTCTCTAGGACGCGCTGCAGGAAATTATGAGCCTGACACAGGGAAAACCAAATAAGGATGATTCATAGCGTGTGCGCTGCTGCTGCCATTGTCTTTGGCGTATGAAGTTCTCTTTCTTATTTTTCCCTTGCCAGTACATGGAGGATCCATCTACGTTGCAAACATTGCGACAGAGACACTTCATCGAATAAAAATTCCATTAGGGCAGTCGCATTATCGAGTCGCATAAACACTTTAACTACCATGAGTGTAGGGGGAGAAGGGGACAGCCGACACCGTGATGCGCGGAACGATGACATCACTATGCCTTGTCTGTTGGTTGTTAAATCAGTGTGTTTTGGCCCAAGGTTCTTGGTGGCGATTATTTCGCTCAACCAACTACAGTACAGTACAGTACATGTCAAAATTTTGGCGCGCACGAGTATGGTGGGGTCATTACGTCATATCATTAAGGTCCTACTTCTGCTGTCACTGAGCTCAAAGAGCGTCGCGTTCAAAAAAAAATAAATGGAAGAGTCGAACGACGTAGCCGAAGCGTCTACATCTACAGAGCTGCAGAAAGGCGCACCAACTCATGAGCTTCCAACTACCCACTTCTACTCGATAGAGTATCCTGGATACGTTCGTCCCGAGTCGGTCAGTAAGGCGGTCCACTCGCTCGGCGGCCAGTCGTCCATAGACAGAGCGTTCAGGCGCAGCGCACCAAGGGAAGATTCCCTGCTGGAGCTGAACCTCAGACCCGACAATCCGTTTTCACACCCCCTGCCGGGTGACCTCGTCCCGACGAACAACGTGTTGCTGAAAGTGGTGAAGAGGAAGCGGAAACGTCCTCCTCCCCACGGCGACGATGGACCGCACGAGGAGGAGATCGTAGGGGAATACACTGCAGTTGCCGTCGGCGTCATACCAAAGACGGCCAGATTTCGCGGTGAGCAGATTGCCCTCCTGACCCTCACACGACCGGCGCTGTCGGGCTGAACGCTCTCTCTCATCGAGGTATGGCCGACTTTCAGTACCAACCTCCTCAGGAGGACCCTCTCTCCAAACTTCGCAAAGCGATGACTGCCCTCGACGGTCAGTGCCCATTGCTTTGCTTCTTCTCCCCACCTTCGTGCTCAGCCCCCCACTCCGCCCCCTGGCTCGCTCGTATAATCCATAACAGTGGAGGGTATCCTGGAATATCGTTTCCCCCAGGAAAAGGAGGATTACACGATCGACGACCCATCTTCCATGGACGTCGATATCGACCCTGAGCTAATCGGGCGAGCGCACCCCGAAGCCCAGCACTCGAACCAACGGAGCAACCTTCGCCTCTTCCCGCCTCCCATATTCAGCCGACAGGGCATATCCCAGAACTATAAGTGCGCGCGGCCCTGTCCCATTGCACCTTCCTTGTTTACTTGGGTATTTCTTTTAGTTTCAAAGCGAACCCGATGTCCGTCTCTACTACTGTCGTAGACGAGAGGACGGGCGAGGAAAAGAAGAGGTATATCAACAAGTCGCGCTGGAAGGGCTTCGGACCAACGTCTGTCTCGTTTGCCGAGAAAGGGGTGAGTGCGTGAGGCTGCGCATTCCCCAGGATCTGACGATGTGAGACGAAGGTCCCGACCAAACCTCCGTCGAACGTTGAAGAGGTGCGCAACCAATATGACCAGACTCTCGTTCAGCGACTGGAAGAGGTAAAAATTCACGTCGTCTCTGTCTTGCCCACTCAGCTGAGAGCGTGATGACCCCGCAAGCTCTTCTGTACTCGGCCGGTATGGACTCGCGCCGCATTGCTCAACCAGTTCACTCCAGCCCAAGCTCGAGAAATTCACAAGCAAGTCCTGAATCTCTCCATGATTCCGTCCTTCGGACTCTCTGACCCTTGTGACCGTCAGCTCAAAAGTCCTTTTGCCATTAACATGCTATGTATTCGGAGATGGTCCATGGAGGGATACCATGGTTCGATTTGGCTACGACCCGCGGCAAGATCCCCAGGCAAGATTGTTAGCATGTGCCCTTCTAACGTTTCACTATGTTCATTGGAAAGCCAAGTTACCAAAAGCTATATTTCCGAAACCTCAACCACCCGATCGGTCGCGCCTCTGTGGTATCTCGGCGGCAGGAGAGTCGCACTTTGGCTGCTTCCATGAACCGCTCGTTGGGAGAGCAGGCTTGTGACGATAGAAGGTCATTGCTACGATGTGTGGTTGAGAATGTAGCTAAATTCCTGCACAACAGATCCCACATCTTTGATGGCGTCACCCTCTCTTCGGAGACAGCGGCATTTCAGTTATGCGACATCACTGACCCCATGCTCAAACGAATGATAGATGAGGAGGATGATGTCCGTGAAAGTTGCAATGTATGCATGGGCCGGCTGATAGTTTCCATCGAACTAAATCGCTTTTCTAGGAGCGTGACGGGTGGTTTAGCAGCCGTGCTCTAGAACGCATCAAGACAGTACTGCGACATAAATTCTTCGCATTGCTGGAAGGATACGTTGCTACTGACGAAGAATGCCTCAAACTTCTTGAACAGCAAGATGGCACGAGGTCAATTCGGCCATTTGCAAGACGACCGCGGCCAGGTAAACACAACATGGCAAAGGGAGCTATGCCAGTGGAGGATGCAGCGGTAGGCCTGGCGCTACTAAGTCCTAATGCTTCTACTGACTGGTGTTTCGAGGCATTGCGGCTGCGCGCTACGCTGGAGCGGAATGCTGCATTAAATAGAGGCCTCCGGGAATCGACCACTGAAGGCGGATGAGAGTAGTTGATGACCACCCGCGTTGTATGACCGGTAGTTGCGCTAACACTGAGAGCAATCTGGATATATGTTACGCAGTCGGTAGGCGGTTTTATAGGTGTTTTTGGGTGCTTTTTTTTTTTTTGTTTGCATGGTTGCCTAGGCATAAACACGTATGCATGACAGGGTTGTGTTACAGACAAATGAATCGGTCATGGGCTAAGCATCTCCAACGAAAAGGCATAGCCCGAATCAAATCATGATGCCTTTTCTTCTGCCCGTGCTCTACGCTGCAATGGAATGAGAGGCGAAACCCAACCTAATTAATCCACTCACCGAGCCGACAAGGGCATACAAGGAGTTGCGTCGGAACTGAGATCTGGGTTTAGCAACGCGAGTCAAGACGGGGACAAAAGTTATACCTTCGCATCCACCTAACACAGAAGAAGGCTATAAGCACCATTTAGTGGGTCACACAGAAACAGAAACGTACACCCTTCAACGAGCGTGTGCGACCAGCAGACTTTGGTTTCTTGATGCCATTGCGGTGGGCCTTTTTGTTCTGGTTGTGATTGGTATGGCTAAGAAATTGGTGTAAGCCTTCAAAAATTTGAAAGATTTTTAGGGTGCGCACTTCTTAGATTTGGCCATCGTTCCTGCGTTGTGCTGCTGTTGCCGTCCGTCTTGATGATGCTCGCCTTTGGGGCAGTGTGGCTGAAATAACTGTACAGTTATATTCCCACAGTAACCTTAAACCATCGGGTTCGGAACCGATCGGCCTTCGTTACGTAATGAGATCATTCCTTGCTTCGGCCGAGAGCACCAAGGGCGGACTATTAATTACTTGCATGATGTATCTCACCAAGTATATTAAAACCCGGCTCTCTCAATTAAATGGGTCACTTCAATTCAACAAATCCCCACCTGTGACCATGCCCAGCCCAAGTTCCAAACCGCGCACACTCTTTGACAAAATTTGGGACGACCATGTCATGTACGTGATTCCGGGCAGCAGTGTCGGCACAATGCTGATCTTTGTTCATCTGCAAGCACCGTACAGGACGATGGGCTCGCCCTGATTTATATCGACCGGTGGGTATAGTCTCACTACGAGCCGTCCACGTTGGACGCGTCGTCATATTCGCTCTAGGCATCTCGTGCATGAGGTTACCAGCCCCCAAGCGTTCGAAGGATTGTGAGTATCATCTCTGTATATGAAGTGTCGTCGGTCATGGTTGAGCATTCGGAATTTAGGCGGAATGCTGGCCGACCTGTGCGCCGTCCTGATTGCACTCTGGCAACAGTGGACCATAACGTCCCGTACGTTCTCATGCCGTAGCGGTATTCACCCTCGACATTGACCGGAAAACCGTAGCACCGCTTCGAGGAAAAATTTCTCCTCTGTTCAATCATTTATCAGCGAGCCCGATTCTCGTGCTCAGTGCATAGCTCTAGAGGAGAACGTCAAAGAATTCGGCGTTACCTATTTTGGCATGACCGATAGACGTCAAGGTAAAAGCAGCGAATTGGCGCCCATTTGTCGGTGCTTGCTCAGTCACATAATACAGGCATCGTTCATATCATTGGTCCAGAACAGGGATTTACGGTATGCAATAACGAGATCGTCGGTTTGAATTGTGCTTATCCTTTTATAAGCTCCCCGGTATTACCTGTGTCTGCGGAGATTCGCACACATCGAGTAAGCGATACACGTTGTGAGCCAAGCGGCCTATCTACTGATTGCTATTCCCCGTAGCGCATGGTGCATTTGGCTCCCTCGCGTTCGGAATTGGGACGTCAGAAGTCGAGCATGTCCTCGCCACCCAGACCCTGCTGCAGAAAAAGGCAAAGAATATGCGAATCACCGTCGATGGCGAACTACCCGAGGGCGTTACCTCCAAGGACGTAATCCTCCATATCATTGGTGTTATCGGCACTGCTGGGGGTACAGGTAGTGTTATCGAATATGCTGGATCCGTCTTCCGCGGATTCAGCATGGAAGCCCGCATGAGTGTCTGTAACATGAGCATCGAGGCTGGCGCCCGTGCCGGCATGATTGCTCCTGATGAAGTCACATTCAACTACTTGCGCAATCGACCTTTGGCCCCGAAAGGCGAAACTTGGGACCGCGCCCTTGCCTATTGGAAGACCTTAAAGTCGGACGAGGGGGCACTCTTCGATGTAGAAGTCAACATCCACGCAGAGGACATTATTCCCACAGTCACCTGGGGGACCTCTCCTCAAGACGTGACTCCCATTACAGGCGTCGTTCCGGACCCTGCCTTGATTGCTGACCCCGTCAGGCGCTCCTCTGTCGAGCGTTCGCTGAAGTACATGGGGCTCACCCCAAATACGCGCATGGAGGACATCGTACTAGACAAGGTTTTCATCGGCTCCTGCACAAATAGCCGCATCGAGGACTTGCGGTCTGCGGCTAAGGTTGTTCTGGCTGCAGGACCCGACGCAAAGGTTGCGCCAAACGTCTATGCGATGATTGTTCCGGGTTCCGGTCTCATCAAGCAGCACGCAGAGGCCGAGGGTCTCGACGTCGTCTTCAAGCGTGCCGGCTTTGACTGGCGCGAGGCGGGCTGTTCTATGTGTCTAGGCATGAATCCTGACCAACTCTCTCCCGGAGAGCGATGTGCCAGCACCAGCAACCGTAATTTTGAAGGCCGCCAAGGTGCCGGCGGCCGCACGCACCTTGTCAGCCCCGCTATGGCTGCTGCCGCAGCCATGACAGGGAAGCTGACAGACGTGCGCAAGTTCCTTGGGGTGGATCTCAGTTCCGGTGCTAACCTGAAGGTCGCCAACGCGTTCGACTTTTTGACCGATCCAGTCTTGCCGCCACCGGAGCCAGAAAAGCCAGTGCCATCCGAGGCGTCGTCGAAACCGAAGGAGCTACCTCCTACTGAGACACCATCCAGTGTCGCCAAATTCACCGTTGTGTCGGGCATCGCTGCGCCCCTGCGCATCGAAAATGTCGATACGGATATGATTATCCCTAAACAATTCCTCAAGACGCTCAAGCGCTCCGGTCTTGCCAATGCTCTCTTTTACACGCTGCGAAAGGACCCACACACAGGCGAAGACACCGACTTTGTTCTGAACCGTGCACCGTACAATCGCGCAAAGATCTTGGTCTGCACAGGGAAGAATTTCGGGTGCGGCAGTTCCCGAGAGCATGCGCCGTGGAGTCTGTGAGTTAACGGACAGCCGTTACTACCCCACTCCGGCTGACGTAACTGACTGGCCATGGCAATACAGAAACGACTTTGGGATCCGCTGCATTATCGCACCGAGCTTTGCTGACATTTTCCGCAACAACACGATGCAGAACGGCATGCTGCCGGTTGTGTTGTCTGAGGAGGGATGTAGGGCACTCGCCGAGGATGCAGAAGCCGGTCTGGAGCTTGAGGTTGATCTCGAGAAGCAGGAAGTGCGGCGAACAAACGGGAAGGAAGCGATTCCGTTTACGACGGATTCGTTCCGGAGACACTGTTTGCTAAACGGACTGGATGACATTGGGCTCACATTGCAGAAGGTAGAGGCGGTGGAAAAGTTTGAGCAGCGGCGCACGGAGGAGTGGCCATGGCTTGATGGGTTTGGATACAAGGGGAAAAAAATCCCTGTGCGCAGTTGGGGAAGAATGGACTGGTAGACCGACATGGACTTAAGGTGCAGTGCTGTGTAAGAATATTAGTACAACAATTAACACGCTTTCGGTGGCGTTTGAAATGACAAGGACGTGGTTGGGAGTGTCAATCAATACTACGACAGTTACTAAGCACCATCTCACACGCACAATTGTCATTTTGCTCTGCAAAGTCATGCGTTGTTCGGGGACTCTTTGATACTGCCAGTCTGACGATATAACGTTCCTGCCAACTTGGAAACGATGACAACGGACACGGGTGCGTGCTAATTATTATCTCAGCCTACAACACTTCTCCGATCAATTAGAAGGAATACCCATGTTACGATCTGTAGCGACGGGAGGGGATACTGAAACGATATTATCTTATTATCAGTCCGACTTGGCTGGACAACCGTATATGATTAGTGATCGGAAGGGTGACCAACTGGTTACGACAAGGGTGCTCGATCCAAGCACTGACACGAGGCTGGCCGGTTCTTCGAACGATTCTTCACATCTATCACCCGGAATGTCCACGAAGAAGGACTCTTTTGGTAGTCCTGCCGTACACAGACGCAAGCACAGCAACAATGCGGAGGACAATCGAAGGGTTGCTATTGTTCCGATTCAAGTCGACTTAACTCGTCCCGGGCCCGCACCAGGAGATGAAACAGGACATTATATACCGTCTACATCCAATATTGCTACCACGTTGCCGTTGCCGTTAGCCGGCCGAGGGTTAGTTGTCGAGGCACAATTAGCGGCTTCGGGCTCAGCGCTTGTCGCGCCTCCGGACACCAACAACCTGTTCTCCTTGCATGACATCCCCCTTTCCGACCCTACTCCTTCTTCTCCCCCTCCCACGACACCCGAGAATCGCTCCTCTCCCTCCTCCACGCAGCCGGCAAAGTCGCGATCCAGGCCCAAGATCGGCCACTCCAAATCCTCGTCGCGCGACATTGGTATCGTTGGAACGCGTCGCGACCTAGTACTACCACAAGATCTTGCCACAATCTCCCAGGACACTCCGTCCGACTTTGAGCCGCCCATTTTCCAGACACCCACTTTGCGTTCGTCCTCCCCTCCTCTCATTACCCCTGTTGACACGATTCCCGGCGAATCGAACTCTTCCGCGCAGAACGGATCTCTCAGCACAGCCCATGCACGTCCCGCGGCCATGTCTGCATCTGTAGAACCTGTCCCCAACATGTCATCGGCTATGAATGGTCACGGAGGACATGCTCCGCCACATTCGGCTCATTCACTCACCGCCTCATCGGTTCGGCACCAACCCGTGAGCACTGCCGACCAAGGCCAGTCGTCCCCTTCTTCTCCAACCACGATGTCCGCAGCACCGTCGTCATATCTATATTACCAGCCGGGTGTTCATTCTAAAGCTGGCCCACTCCCACCTCCCCCGAGGGCCATGTTTGACATTGATTTCAATGGGCCGCCCCCTCCGCGTCCGCCCCGCTTGCGCTCGCCATCGCCGTTAAATACCAAGAAAGGCGGGGCGGGGTCTACAACACCTGCTTCCGTTACGGTGAGGCTAACTTCCAAGGCGTCAAGTCCTTCCATCCATCAAATACGCATCACCACCACACCTCCCGTGGACACTGAAACCTCTTCTGAGAGTTCCTCGTACTCGTCGTGAGTGTTTCATTCTTTATTGCATCGTTACCTTTTTTTTTTTTGATCGTCGTTGCCTTTTTTTTCCAGACCGGAACCTAAGACCAGCCCCGATCACGACCTTCCAGTTCAACACACTAGAGAAGGCGCTTTCCCCCCGTCGACGATCTTTGTTACCCCTGCAGAGCGGCAGCAGTCTCTCCCAAACAACCCAATCAGGCTCGTTGCTGAACCTCCGCTCAAAGAACAACTACCTGATCTTCCGACGGATATCCTCGACTCCGCACCGCCTATTAATGTGCAGCCTCCTGATGACGAGTTCGATCCGAGCACAGGTCATTCCTCAGAGCTTCGTAGTGAACATAGCTGGGTTAGCCATTCAAACGATTCCAGTCACGTCTCATCAGAAAGTGGCCGGCATGCCTTCGAGGATGCAAGGCCCGACTTTCCTCGAGAGATGAATGGCTCTCACCTCAGCGCAAAGGAACATGTACAAGAAGATGGTCCTTCACCGCCCGCGCAAAAGGGGCTATTAACGAGCCTGAAAAGAGATTCGTCTTTGCCACGAACGCCTTCCACGAAATCCCCTACGAGATCCCCAAGAACCTTTACCCGATCCCCATCTCCGGAACCTAGAACCCGCATCCGAGCTAGGTCGCCGGACGCCATGCGATTTAGAGATGTGCTCGCCAAGAGGAGTTCTTCAGAGAGAGCGATCGGATACGCTAACAAGATCAATGAGCTGGCTATGTATGATTGTGGGCTTGGTGAATGGCTCGCTTCTGTGAAGGAAAGAGGTGGGCTATGAAATCCTTTTTCTCTATCTCCCTCCCTTTACCGGCTTGGTACCAATTACATTTTTTTTGTACCACAACCCTCTAGGCAATTCGAAAACCCGCTTAGTCCCTACGACTCCTACTCAGCCTTTGGATGTCCCTGTCATCCCACGGCCCCGACATACGTCGAGGGCCTCCATATCGTCCGAAGTAACTTTCCCTTTACGGGCGGATGCCTGGATCGCTACAGACCTATCACCGCGTGATACCGATACCGTCCCAACTCCGAATGTCCCACCGCCCGCTTTACCCTACCCTGCGCTGGCCGGGGTCCAACCCCCCATCACTTTTCGTCACTCTACTACCGTGATAGGATCACCGTCCTACGCCACCCCACTCTCGGCGGGATCCAGGGTCGCCGGGGGCTTCTTTTCCTCTCTCGGAAGAAACGCGAGCATGAGCATCAGGAAGGACGGCGGCGGCAGCAAACGGCTCACCAAGCAACCTCCGTCGGCGCCGAATCCGAGACCGGTAGAGATCACGCGCGCGCCGTCCGTGCCGGGTGGCCCGCGCCCGTCGCCCAATCGCGTCCAGCGCTCGCGCACGCTCACCCTCGCACCCTCGTCGTCGTCGTCGTCGCCGCCTAGCACCGAGATCACGACGCACGCGCCGCTCTTGCGCCGCCGGAGCAACACCCTCAGGCGTCCGTCTTTGTTCGGGCGGTCGTCTGGCCCGTCGCCGCCCGAGGTCGACGCGTCTGCGAGCCCCGAGTTTACGCGACAGGTGGATAAGCTGGCTGATCTGCTCCCGCACGCGGACAAGCAGGTCCTCGCGGGTTACTTGCGTCGCGCGGGACAGGACATGCTCGCCATTGGGCAATACCTCGAAGATGAGAAGAACGGGCGCATACGCCGCGATTGATCTTTGTGGCACACTCCACTTGCCCCCCCCCCCTGCCCCCTCCCACCTTTGTTCTTTGGTTTTTTCTTTTTTTCGTTCGCACGTTCTCATGTTTGCTTTGCACCTTTGATCCCCTAGCAACTCAGACAGATGTGATATCCGCATTTCTCGTGTTTGTTTCGCCGCTCTTTTTGACGAAGTCGCGAGTATCGTAAAATACCAATAATAATCGCACATGTATACTCATGATTCTCACGCGCATCTCGGTCAATAGGATGGTTTATCCTGAAATTCTAAAGTGCATGGATCCCATTAAGAATCGCGTGGCTCACTTGCTCTTGCCTCCAGGTCTAAACACCCCAGATGTCCGCCGGCCTGACATAGGAACGAATGCTGTGTCGCCCAGTTCGAGTGCGTTCTATGAGGAGATTCAAGCTAAACGTAGGACCTACCTCGCTGCTGGGCCTGGCTCGCGTTTGCCCACCCACCCTGGTGGCTACCCTTTCGCTGTATCCGGCCTTGGCTCCCCAGAAGTTCTTCAACTTCCTGCGTGCTGTTGGAGCGTTCCGAAGTGGCGCTCAGGTGGAGGGACCGGTCGCTCGCGACGAAAGGCTGTCGAACCGGGGGAGCAGTTTGTACAGGAGCAGCATGATGCTGTTGCTGTTGCAGTCCGTGGTTCCACAAAGAAGACGGGCCTCCCAGGGCGCTGAATTGGCCCGCGGCGCGGCTTACCATCGGTGGTCTCTGCATCATTTGACCCAGAGCGGGGGTTCATTAATTTGTCTCCCAGTTTTGGGAAGGGCGGAGCACGTACCCCGCTTACATCTACGTTGTTAACACCCGGGGGTAGGTCAGGTCCACCTGCAAGGTTGATGCCAGGCTGACTCGCGCCGACTGTCGGCGCCAGGAGTGCTCTCCGCTTGAGCTTGTCGTATTGGGCCTATGGCAGGACAAAACTCCTGGTCACGGGAGGGTGAGCTCGTGTGGGGAAAGCCTCAAACCTTCAGTTTCTGGTACTCCTTGTCCCTTTCTCTTGACGTCTCCTGGAGATCCCTGTTTTTGCGCCTTTCCAGGTCCAATTCGCGTTCGAGGTCTGTGTGAAGGTCACCAAGCCCGTCGCTGTAATCATACGGAGTTTCTCAAAAGGTCACCAGATAATTTGCTGCTCAACAGGTTGATCTCGCTGTCCGCTGCAGAGCGCATGTCAGGGAAATAGTCCTCTCTTTGTTGCACAAATAAGAGTGGAGGCGGTACCCTCTCTCACGAGATTTTCGAGCTGCTTTTGCAATTGCGTGTTCTTATCGTTGATGCTACGCACGACGGCGTGCTGGAAGGAGCTGCGCAGGCGGCCGTTCATTCCACGACTGCGTATCCCAACGGAGTCCAGAATAGCCTCACTTTTCCTGATGGATCTGGTACTGCCAGAACGATATTGCGCGGCTACATATCTCCAGTATCGTAGCGGGATTCAAGCCAGACAGCACGGACTAGCCACCAGAACGCGACGTGAGCACAGCAAGGGGCATCCCTGGCGTGCGCATACATGCGCACCGTCTTGTAATCGTTCGAAGGGTGCAACGAGGACACCTGAAAAAATGCGCAAATTTTTACTCTCCTTCAGCCAGTTCACAGGGTGTTCCCGCTGCGCACCACAACGTCGTCGCTTTGATCCAAGATCGCGTGGATCTTGTATTTAATACCATCTACTGAGCTCTCGGGAAGCAGCGACGTACGGTTCTGTGAGGGATGTTTCACAAGCTGTCGGTGCGTGAGCCAGAGATCAGTTTGGCCCTCGCCGAGCGCTTGGGAGGTATACTGCACCGGGACAAAGCCGGGATGCACTGAACAATTCGTTCGCGCAGTCCACTAGAATGTGGGATCGGCGCGTCAATCAAAAATTTGCCTACGCAGCCCCGTCTCCTTTGTGATAACCCGTACCGCAGAATATATGCGAGCCTGTGTATAGATGTTAGCATGTACTGGAATGTATCTTCTTGGACCTCACAGGTGGTCTAACGTAACGATAGGGTGGATTAACGGGTGCCAGGCTTAAGCCGACGAGGTATGGGAGCTGCTTACGACGACTGCCTTGTCAGTTAGTGACTTCCGGCACGAGAGCCGATTACATCGAAAATCAAAGTCCATGGACGCGGGGCGGAGGATAACTTGAAGAAGCAGGAGCGTGCGAGGCAAGGACGCGTCGATGCGCGCGAGATTTTCGCATCACGTGGGCGCAACAAAGCATGGCACGGCACGATTACAATAAGTGATAAGTCCATGATATCTGTACAAAGTCTGCGGAAATGTGTTTTAAATAGAGCACAAGTTGATCTACGAGGTATATGTGATCCAGAAAGTGAGGTGCAGTGTCTATGTGAAGGAGATATGAATGAGGGCCGAGAAGAGTCAGTTGAAAGCAAGATATAATCAAGTAGAGAAGGTCGAAAGATGCGGCGCTCCCCCGCTATGGTTTCCATGCTGGTAATCTGTTAGGAGACCTCATGGGTGCGAATGGAAGAGATGCTCGACTCTGACTACGCAGTGTAGGACCCTTGGAGGGAGTAGAAGGTCGCAGAAAGCTGTCTTCGCCGTCGACACGTCTGAGGAACTGGAGAGCCGTCAAAGGAGAACCAGGTGAAGAATTGATAGATTTGGGACTTCTCCCGCTAGGAGTTGATAGCGCAAATGAGGGGTGTGACACTCCGCCACTGCCTGGTTCCGGGGTTTTAGGAGCACGAGGAGGGGTGATCAGCTCTGGAGCTTCTAAAAGCGTGGAAGAGCTGATCCATTTTTCTTCTCTCGAGCCTAGATAGGGCATTGGTTCGGGAAGAAGTCGGAACACGTCAGCGAAATGTGTTTGTATAAATCTGCCACGCTTATGTTCAGTAACAAGCAAGCGGCCGAGAGCAAAAAGAACCCACTTGGATAGTTCCATCCAACCACCACCAACACGTACCATGACGGTATGAGAACGAAGAATGCGACAGAAGCAGAGTTTCGGGTCTTCGCTTCCTATCCAATACTTTCCACTTCGGTCTTGCCATGTCTCCTGGGCTACTTCGACCTTGATATCCACGTCTTCGGGAAGCTTGTTGACAACATCGCCAACTGCTACGTCCAGTTTGCTCTTCGGATTGGCAACGTACGGTTTCCTGTGTGGTGGTGGTGGCGGCTTGCCCCTCAGAGGCGACGGCTTGAGCGGGTTTGAAGGAAAAGACAATCGAGGTGGTCGGCCCCATGTTGGATGTGTCGAGCGTGATGGAGCGCCAGAAAAAGAACGCGAGGCCGACGAGGCATCCGAAGGGGTAGGAGAAGCCGTACGCCCCATATTGCCTGCGCGGGAAAGATGGAGGCGGGAAGGTTCTACCGATTTTCTGCCCGAGTTATTGGGGACGGAATTTGAAGCTGTGGAAGATAGGCTAATAGTACGTTGCCGTGAGGCGAACGTGGAGCTGAAGAGTCTGGAAGACGAAGCCATTGGTCCAGATACTGATCTATTAGAGGACACGACAGAAAGCCGGCTCGAACAGCGATTTGGCATGGGAGGCACATTGTGAGACACGTTCCTGCTTGATGTCGAGGGACGAGCTGGAACATCCCCACGTCCACGTGTCGTGGCGGTAGTTGATAAAGAGGAATAGTGGTTGGACTTCTTCGGAGGCATCGGATGGCGGCCGGCAACAGAAGCTCGACTATTGCGACCAGAACTTATAGTGCTACCTGGTCGCGATCTCCGGCCATTAATCCGATCAAGAGCCATAGATTCAAGTTCACCCCATGTTTGCGTGATACGCTGTCGTTCGGAAGAGGCCTTTAGTTCATTCGTGACGGAAACAAATTCTTCTTCCAACTTGTCGACCAGATTCTTTGTGAAGGCGAGGCGACCATTCAGCTGCTCTTCAGGCGGGAGCCTGCTGGAGCTGACATAGCTCGCCGCCAGAGGTCCTGACGGTGGCGCAGGGTAGCTATCAATATGTTCTAGCAAGTCGCTGAGTGTGTTATCACAATCTTGCACGAGGCTCCCGAACCGCGCGAGACTGAGCGCGTGAGGCAAAAGCTGGTGAGAGGTATCGAGCTCGTCCTGGAGAGACCTCAACTCAGCGTCGATAACGATATCTGATGTATGAGCCGGTAACTGCATGGCTTCTTTCGACACCTCAGTTAGCTGGGAAGCCATTGTCGCATGTCGTCCAACCGTTTGAAGCGGTGAAACAGACGATGATGATGGCTTAGCTGCAGTATCGACGCCCAAGGCCCGGAGTCGCCGCCGAAGCTCTGCAACGTGTGACTGAACTTCGGTCAGGTTTTCAGAGGAGAGGTCTGGTGCACCGAGAACGTCGTTCAGTTGAACTCGAGGACTGTAATCAAGGTAGACATACCAAGGTGGTCCTCGCTAGCAGCGGGATCGTCGGCGACACGAGGAAATGCATGACTTGAGGGTCGGTTAGTCTCGTTCTGTGCTTGTTCCAAGGCCACTTCCGGAGCCCGTTCTCGTTCCGCACGCATTCTCTCTTCGGCTTCGGCTTGTTCTCTGCGCAAGCGCTCCGCAGTTTCTGCCTCCTGCCTCTCTCGCTCCTTCTTCGCTCGTTCCTCCTCAGCTTTGAGTTTTGCCTCGGCTTCGGCTTGTTCCTTCTGTGATCTCTCAGCTGCTTCGGCTTCGGCTTCGGCTTCGAGTCGCTCCCGCTCGATCTGTTCTCGTTGGGCGGCCCTAAGCCGATCCTCCCTTTGTCGAATATCAGATAGGAGTGCCTTTGTGCTATCGCTCCAAGCGTGGAACTTTGCCTCCATATCATCGACAGCCTGGCTTCTCGGTAAAGACAAGGGTCCGCTGGTGGGATTTCCGCTGCACGCGACGTCCATTTTGTGGAGGAGTTGCCGAATGGGTGATAAGGATCGTGATATCTCGGAACGCTGTGCATCGAATGTAGGGCCAGCTTCACCGGCCACAGAGGTCAGACGATCAATGAAGTCGAAGGTGTCTGGGAGGGTAGAGACCGTATCACGGAGTGCGTCAAGGCGTTCTTCAGCCAAAGTCATCGTATCCCTTAAAGCCGCCAACTTGAGGTCCAGTGCGCGCGCATCTTGTACCACGTCGAGGTGGGCTACCTTTTGTTGAAGAGAGGAAACACCAGTTGCAACATGCAGCGCAAACGCGTTACAGTCAGTACGAACGACATGATCGAGGTGAGCGAGGTCTATCGGTGGTTCGAGGGGAGGAAGAGATTGTAGAGCCTCCAGGGTCAAGTCCAATGATGAAGAGAAGCGACGCCGTAGGCTTGGGGAAGACGTTTTGGGCATCATTGCGCCAGACGCGTCCGAGGAAACAAAGATAACGCGATGCGGCAGACGATCCATGAATGTTTGGCAGGCAGTTTGAATGGACGTCGCATCGGATGCCAGTTCCAGGCGCAGTTTATGAAGGACGTCATCATCTAACGATCCGTCTAAAATCTGTTCTGCTAGTACGTCAAACCGGCTCTCGGTATCTTCCAGACGCACTTGAAAATCGTGAGCTTCGTCGTGGATAGCTGTCATTGCGAGCGCTTGTTTGTTGATGTTATCGGCAAGCCGAATCATCTGCTGAGTGTGCCCAAGAATCGCCAATAGCCCCTCACGACGCTTGGCGAGGTACATGCGTAAACCCGGTCCCACAGCGCCTGGAAGAATAGAGATGCCGGCTTGTACGTCTCGGGCGAAGCTCGCCTCCAGAAGCGCGACCTGTTCTGTCGCATTCTCCAACGTCTTGTCAGACAAGGGCAACGAAGCGTGAGAGCTTTCAGGGGTCGGTGGAAGATTGCTTGTCGTACTTGCTTTCCACATTTGCTGTTCCATGAGGTCGCCCATCTCACTTCGGATCGTCCCGAGATTTTCGAGAATAGAATCGGCGGAAACCCAGATCTTCCGAGCTTGCCGAAGAACATCGATACGTTCAGTCATCACCTGACGGGTGCGGTCCGAATCTGCCTTCACATCATCTAAGCGCTGGATTGCTGATGACAATCGATCCTTGAAGTCGGGTTCGACGTTGATATGGCCTAGGCCAAGGAGGGAGGCTCGAGCGGTAGGAAGGATGCTACGAGCTTCTTCGTCAGACTTGTCCAGCCGCTGCAATAGGGAAGGGAGGAGAGCGAGGAAAGCGGCGTGCTTGGTTTCACGAAGACACGATTCCGATGTTAGGTCAGGAGGTGTACCGTCCCCGTCGGAGGATTCAACACCGTTGAGCATGTGGTGCAAAACGGAGTCGTAGGTACTGGAAAGTCCGTTTGCAGAGGCGACACTATGCTCGGCCTTTCTTACGGCTTCACATGCGGCGTGGTATTCGAGAGTGCTCCTCTCCAGCCTTCGGGCCAGAGTCAGACCTATTTCCCGTTCTTCACCGAGGACTTTAGCGATGGCGTCATTCGCTCTTGGTTGATCCGGAAAGAGGGCATGAGTCGGGCGGAGGAAGCCCGACGCAACGGAAGAGGGACTCTCACGAGCGGAGAGCCTCTTGACGATGGTAGAGGTGCGTGAAGAGAAAACCGAGTCTTGTCGGGGGGAGGGGTGACCGAGTTGTGCGGCATCTATGTCATCGAGCAAGTGTTGTGCAGATACTTGGTCTTTCATGGTCTCCACGTAAAATTCGTCAGCCCTGTGAGATATCAGGATGCCGTAAGTAAGTTAGGAAAGAAGCGACCGCACTTTCGCCATTGAGTAACGACACTCATGATAAATCTTCCAACATTCTCCATTTCGTCAATACCCTGCCCCTCTAATTTGTCCTGCTCATCCAAAAGCTCGTCCGGAACGGGGGTTCTGGAGTTGTCGATGAGTTTATCCAGGGCTTTTCCAGCGGCCGTTATTTTCCCGTGGCGCAAGCTCGAGATACGGCCTGCGAATTGGGCGGCCTCTCGGGAAAGAGCCTCGGCCTGCTTGAAGCGCGCGCCACGCGAGAAGCCGGGAGAGAATGAATGGGAGGATTCTGACGCTAGGGAGGTGGCAGAGCCGCGGCGAGTGAGAGTAGGGGCGGAACACTCTGGTTGAGGGAGAGCGTCGTAAACCGATGGAGACCATCTCGCCCGCTGGGACAGGAAGGTTTGCAGATCAAACAATAGCTGACGACGGTCTGCCCATGCCGCACAGCGATGTTCCTCCCAAGTCAAACGGACGCCGAGTAAATCTAAAGTCTCGGACCTGTCCCGTAGGAGGTGCAGCAGTTTGTCGAATTCGTATATGGTCGTCAACGTAAGCTCTATGACGTCCGTGTCTTGAGGAGATAAATTACGCTTCGAGGCCGCTGCATCGGTCGTTCAACATTGAGCATAAAATTAACAGAGGATGGGAGAGCACGGCTCCGCACTGACCCTTGGTGACTTTCTTGAACTTTTTGAGTTCTCCGGAGTCGAAGATCTCTGTTTCCTTTTCGATCTTGTCGTGCTCAGTGAGCCACTGTTGGAGTTGTTCCCGGGAAGGAAGCCCCGATACTGCCGGACACGAGGCACGCACGGCGTCAAGATCGGCGAAGAGCTCGATGGGAGGCATGCCCTCCAGGAGCTTTTCAGAGTCATCAGAAAAACAGCGAAAGAGGTGGGACTGGGTTAAGCACCTTGATCTTATCAACAATCCATTCCTTGCGTTCACTGAATGCTTGCAGCTCCATGACTTCGTGTGATTCCAATGCTTGTTCCCCGTTCTGTTCGGGGGTTTCCTCCGAGCCAGGATTTGGCGAGGGAGAGCGATGAGAGGCAAGTAGGGTTTCATAGTTCATATGGCTGAGGGGGCCCGCCCCCTCAGCCGGGGGTGGAGAGGGATCCTCAGTCGTAGCTTCCATCCGTCGGGGGTGTTCCGAAGAATTCGACATATTCACGGAATGTTAATTTGCAGCGTTTTTTAGGAAATCAAGCTTCAACAAGTAGCAAGGAAGGAGAAAAGCATGTCAGATCACGAAAGGAAGGTCAAACACCGCAGGGAAGAACTAGAGCTGCATGCGGTCAAGTTGGAAATGCCTGTCATGTCATCCTGGGCGCAACCCCCACCCACATCACCTCGGCTGACTAAGCAAATAAGATAGCATCCGAGTCCTTACTGTACAGTACTGTAGCTACATTTAGTCAATCAATCCGGTCCATGAATGCGTCTGAGAGTTCCCAGCCACCTCATTCAGTCCCTTCTACCCACATCTGAGTCCGAGCCACGTTCCAAGTTGTCGACAGTGCTGCTCTTTTGCTGTTGTAAATAAGCCGACCTAGCGTTTGTGGACAAAAACGGACAACTCACATCTGCATTGGCGGGGTTGATCTTACCCATACCTTCAAGCTGCATGGCAAGAAACCGAAGACGTTCGATCCCTCTCCCGTCAACTTTGGGCGTGAAGAAGCCCTGCTGAACTTCAATCTCCTGCATGAAAGCGGCAACATCTGCCAGAGAGGTGCCCAACTCTCGTAGACGTGATATCTGGGTTCTGCGCCGGTGTGGTCCGAAGTGTGATGGTATGTGTCAAAGTCTTTTCGGGACTCCGAGCTTGTTTGTACAACAAACTTACCGATCGGATGTTACAAGCTCTTGGATCTGATTCCGCATCTGCTCATCCCCGC
>QLOS01003376.1:0-18508 GCA_003313725.1 Russula sp. MG48 | reverse complement strand
ACGGATGCCCAGTGCAACGGAGTCCACCCATGCTCGTCTTGGGAAGCAATATCCGCACCATGCTCGATCAACATCTCTGCAACGTCAAGACTGCCTTTCATCGACGCCACATGCAACGGAGTCCGGTAAAATGGGCCTCGTTCGTTGACATCTGCGCCACGACTGAGCAGTGACGATATCATGTCAAGTCTTCCCTGTTCTGATGCCGTGTACAACGAGATCGCCCCATTGTCGACGGCATTTGCATTTTCCTCGCAGCTGAGCGACGACTCCACAACATCGGAGGGCATTACTTGTGATACAGTGTCCGGGGTGGTGATGCCCAAGCTGACCCAAGAACCCACATCTCCGATTCCAATGTGCTCAGCTAGGAACCTAGCGACTTGGTGTTTCCCATTTCGAGAGGCCACATCTAGTGGAGTCTCCTCGTTGCCGTTCCGGATATTGACATCCGCACCGGACTCGAGTAAGAATTTGATGATGTCAAGATGCCCATTCGATGATGCTGCGTGGGATGGAGTGGAGCCATCGTTCGTGCGGGAATTCGGATCTGCTCCAGACTCAATCAACAAGCGTGCAACTTCGGTTCTCCCAGTATGGGATGCCAGATATAAGGCAGTTTCTCCGATATTGGCATTGATATCGACAGCTGACCCGTGGTCGAGTAACTGTTGTACAATATTGAGATGTCCCCAAGCCGAAGCTGACAACAATGACGTCCAGCCTTCACTATCAGGGGAGTCCACAGCGGCGCCTTCCTGGAGTAACAGCTGCACGATTTCCAGATGGCCGTATCGCGAAGCTGACATCAATGGCGTCCAGCCTTGGTTATTAGGGGAGTCCACAGTGGCGCCTTTCTGGAGTAACAGTTGCACGATTTCCAGATGACCGGATGCCGAAGCTGACAACAATGGCGTCCAGCCTTCATTGTCAGGGGAGTCCACAGTGGCACCGTTCTGGAGTAACAGCTGCACGATTTCCAGATGGCCGTATCGCGAAGCTAACATCAATGGGGTCAAGCCTTCGTTGTCAGGGGAGTCCACAGCGGCACCGTTCTGGAGTAACAGTTGCACGATTTCCAGATGGCCGGATGCCGTAGCTGGCTTCAATGGCGTCCAGCTTTCGTTGTTAGGGGTGTCCACAGCGGCACCGTTCTGGAGTAACAGTTGCACGATTTCCAGACGGCCGCATGCCGAAGCTGACAACAATGGCGTCCAGCCTTCATTGTCAGGGGAGTCGACGGCGGCGCCATTCTGGAGTAACAGCTGCACGATTTCCAGATGGCCGTATCGCGAAGCTGACATCAATGGCATCCAGCCTTGGTTATTAGGGGAGTCCACAGTGGCGCCATTCTGGAGTAACAGCTGCACGATTTCCAGGTGGCCGAATGCCGTAGCTGACTTCAATGGCGTCCAGCCTTCGTCGTCAGGGGAGTCCACAGCGGCACCGTTCTGGAGTAACAGTTGCACGATGTCCAGATGGCCGTATGCCATAGCTGACTTCAATGGCGTCCAGCCTTCATTGTCAGGGGAGTCGACGGCGGCGCCATTCTGCAGTAACAGCTGCACGATTTCCAGATGGCCGTATCGCGAAGCTGACATCAATGGCGTCCAGCCTTGGTTATTAGGGGAGTCCACAGTGGCGCCATTCTGGAGTAACAGCTGCACGATTTCCAGATGGCCGTATCGCGAAGCTGACTTCAATGGCGTCCAGCCTCGGTCAGTAAGAGAGTACACAGAGGCGCCTTTTTGGAGTAATAGCTGCACGATTTCCAGATGGCCATATCGCGACGCTGAGAATAATGGCGTCCCGCGTTCGTTGTCAGGGGAGTCCACAGCGGCGCCATTCTGGAGTAACAGCTGCACGATTTCTAGATGGCCGTATCGCGAAGCTGATAACAATGGCGTCCAGCCAAAGAAGTCACGGGAGTCCACTTCCACGCCGTACTGTGGCGATACCCGTGCGACCTTACATTCTCCATTCCGCGACGCAACATCCAATAACATCTCACCCGACCCATTCTCCATATCGACATCCGCATGGTGTTCCAATAAGAACTCCACAATGTCACGACGTCCGCTATGCGATGCTTTGTGTAGTGGACTCAAGCCGCCACGGTCCAGGAAATTCATGTCCGCACCGTGCTCAAGAAGCAGCAGTGCAGTCTTGAAATATCCTTTCTCGAGGGCAGCATACAATGCAGTACCGTGTGTGCCTCCCCTAGCATTGACGTCTAAGGGGTAGCTCATCACAAGGTGTTCCACAAGATCATGGAAACCACACAGTGTCGCAAAATATAACGGGACTGCTTCAGGCCGTGTTGGATGCTCGCTCGACATGTGTCTCGCCCATTCCCAAGGTTGATCTACATTGTATATCCACACCCATGTCCCAAAGTGTGGCTTGTCCGGGTCGAATAGGCGCTCCATGAGTTCTTGAATACTCGATGACACATCCTCGAACTGGGCATGGTTGACCCAATGTTGAGCAGCGTAGATGGAGAGTGGAAAGTGCCTCATTCTGTCTTTGTCAACTTGGTCATCAAGTCGGAGTAGCGCGCCGAGGCAAGCCTGTGC
Source organism: Russula sp. MG48 (assembly GCA_003313725.1). NCBI lineage: Eukaryota > Fungi > Basidiomycota > Agaricomycetes > Russulales > Russulaceae > Russula > Russula sp. MG48. The sequence goes on along the minus strand of QLOS01003376.1, from coordinate 15,932 downwards.
GAGAATAGAATGTGCCGAGTGGGGAAGTGTATGATAGAGGGAAAGGTTCTCCTCCGCTTTCGCGAGACGATCTGATATTAAGAACTCCTTCACGGAGAAATGGGAGAACTGGACGACTTGATACCCATCGAGGCTAACAATGGCGATTAGGCTGGAACAAGCGGATAAAACCGCTTCTCTGGCATTTTCCATGCACCAATCCGCATGATATTCGGGAGTCTTTCCAGACTCAAATCGAAACGCAAGAACTTCTGCTAGTTCCTCGACGCGGAGAGGGCGAATTGCCACAGTAAGGCATTGAAGGAGTCGATGCGCATATTCTCGGTTTCTCCTCTCGACCCCTAGCAGAATGCGCTCGTACGTAGCATCCAACGTTTCGGGCAATTCGTCGAGAACACATCGGAGACTTGCAGGAATGCAGCCGCGCAAAGTTTCTAGCTGGCAAACCACCCATCGAAACCTGTGTAGTCCCATAAAAAATTTGTGCGATGCCGTGATGGTCACAACTTACATTCCGTCAGCCTTTCGAACAAGCGTATCGATAACAAGTTCTTTATCCTCCACTCTCCACTTCCGCATCTTCCGGTCAGTGTAAACAACGGACCTGATAAAGTCGTTGATGTCATTCTTCTGTCCGCTCTGGTCATGAAGAGACACAATATGAGAGACCAAAGGTTCAAACGCAGTTATGATGTCAGCTTCGGGACGACTAGTCGTGCATATGCGAAGATTTGGAAGACGTAAATCGACAAGCTCCTCCACGAGGTCCAGGACCAATTCGCGGGGGGAGACTAAACCCGTATTTGGACATTCATCGAGGCCGTCCACGATGATATAAGTCGCGAGCTGCCCCTCAACTTCCAGCATGTCTACCAAGCATGACTTGAGTACATCATCGACGGGTTGACGAGATCCAGCATTATGCCTCGAATATAGCTCGGAAAGGATTTTGTAGCAAGAATCTGATTTCGCGGAGAGCTGGCCGAGGAGGGAAGTGAGCAAGCCACGGACATCCTGCTTTGCGATATCTCTAAAGTCAAAGTAGTGATATGCCATTAGTCCTAGTCCGGCATCGGAAATAGCTTGAGCTTCTTCGATGATTGTGGAGCTGGTTGACGATTTTAATGGTGCCGGATAACAGAATTGGTGCGACACATACCAGAGAATACTCTTCCCTGAGCCGGCTGCACAATCGCGCGGAGGGCAATCATCAGCAGGTGAACAAAGAAGACGAAGAGTCGGACAATCACGCACGTTTACCGTGAACCCATAACAGGGAACCTGCCGATTTCCATTCCTCGAAGATAGCATCCCGGGTAAACCATGTGGCAGTTCCACGGCGATGACATCTTCGAGAAATGACGTGATTTTCGGACGAATCTGGAGGAGAGAGCCAATTTCGGACTTCCTTCTGCAATTGCTCTCCTGTGAGACACGTTCAGCCTCGATCCATGCCTATGGCAGAAGTAAGAGATAGCTGACGTTGTATCTTGTTGGTTTCGTTCGTTGCCTCTTGCATCGCGACTAGCACGAATACTCAGCTTGAGTAGTGTCGAATTTCATATCCAGGACAAACATACCAAGAGCGTCTCGGATGTCGTTTATTGATGGCTTTCCGTCTAACCAGACAACAGTTCAGTAGACGTAGACCAAGTCTCCAAGGAAAGATTGCGTACCATTCATGATCACCTTCATATTATTTACCAGACCGTGGACAACTTTTAGAGTCTGTGCTCCCGTCATGCGAGCTTCCTCTTGTGTAAGCCGATCGAGCCTCTGTAGCACAGCCTCAATTTCACACTCTCCCAACAGCTTCTTTACGAATTTCACTACGGAATGTTCAGCAACAGCAAATATTTGTGTGAGGATTTGCATACAGCACCGGCCTTGCTTGATCTGTTTTGTCGCCAGAGCAAGCACAGAGAGTACTTCGACCAATATCTTCACGACTATATTGGTCATCGTAGGTGTTAATGGGATCTTGGTATAGATATTGAGGCGTTGGAGGAAATTTGAGACACATTCAAAGAGGTCGACGAGGGCGTCATAGCTTTTACTGATTCCACAAGCTGCCTGATCGATCCGGACATGAGCAGGATCCAGTTGTAGAAAGTAAAGGGATAGATACCCCGAGGAGAACATCGACAGCGACAAAGATTGCTTTCGCAGGTGGAAACGGTATCTAGAGGGCGGAAGGATAGAATTGTTATCAGAAAAGACGAATTGACCCGGTGGGGCTCACCAGAACAAGTGCCTCGGCAAGTGTGCCTGAAAAGGTATGGAGGAATTGGACTACGGGGTTAAGACAGTTGATCAATTTCCGATTTCCGTCCCGATATTGTTTGAACGCCTTTGCTCTGTCTTGAAGTAGCGCGGAAATATCCTCGGCAGAGTGGCATGTTTGGAGTTTGTCTGCGGAAGGATTTTTGGTGAGGTCTATGCCAGTCTGCTCAGCGTAGTCGGCCAAAGCTTTTGTGACCAACTGGAAGTTAGAAGAGATAGTCGTTGCGGACATGGAGGTGGGAGGGGGTGTTAACGTAGTTCGACTTCTGAGGAGACGACCGTGGGAGGGGCAGGGATCGCCCTCAGGCTCAGGCTGGCAGTTGGGGTAGTCGGGGTGTATAGCCATCATTTGATAATCAATGACCCGGGCGCGATAGACGCAAGGCCTGAGCGCGCTTGATAACCTGGAAGCAACACCTCCGAGTCGTGCATACCTCATATATCACAGGGCCAGGGCAGTTTTCACTTCAGAACATGTCATTAACCTTCAGGACGTAAGAAAGTCTGAGTTCATGACCAGTAATGATGGTGACTGCACCCTCGAGGCGGCAGGGTCCAGCTTTGCTTGGCCGGGTTCGGCCGAAGGGAAGCTACCTTCCCGAAACACTGGATGAGTCATAGAAACAGCATCCCGGCCCGAATTCCATACCAAACCCTCTTGTTCTGGGCCAGATGATCACGCCCTCGTCATGCATGATGTTTTCAGCTTCTGGCTCCTTGTGAATCCATATACCTGTAACAGGTAATTTTGCACCACCGTTCAGTCGTGACGTGCTGTCGAGTATTCTTGCCTTACTTCCGAACCGCGACTACAGTTCCTCTCCGTCAGCTTGGCCCTCACTAGACGTCGCTGTCAAAACTGGTGGTGTGGGCTCCAGTTCAACCATACGTGCATAGATAGGTGAGGTATATATACTGTAGCAAAAGCCGACACATCTCGTCGATTCAGCCTACCACACCACCTCATAGATATGGCGCTTCAGGTCTATGATCAATTTGATCGGTCGGATCTTGAGGCTAACCAACAGTGGGTCAAGCGCGCGATTCAGGCAGCCATCAAGGAATACTACACGGTCTGGGCTGCGGAGCCCTGCATGGATTCTAAGATAGGTCTCTCGCTACCGTCCTGAAGGTGTGAGTATCCCTCCTGAGACGGAGGCGACACATTTCACGCACATCCTCGGGCCGTATGCGGCGAAGCATAGCCCGAATAGTTGAGTTTCTCTACATTCACCTGTGCTTCCATGTCACTTCCTGCTAGTACGATACACTTGTATGAGCCCCCTGCGGGTGCCTGACTGGTTGGCCACAGCCTTCACGCAGAACTGTGCGCTAGTACAGTATATGGTTTCCTGCTTGACATGCCCTGTGACGAGTCACTGACGACCGGCCCGCCCATGCCCCGTCTTACGTGCGTACTGTAGTCCAACCCCACCCAGAGTCGGAAACCTGCCAAAGGGCATTCTATACCAAGGAGTGCTGATAGTTCTGGTGGTGCATGAGGTGCCTGTGAATCCGGCAGCAGTAACACCCCTATCGTGACACCACAGATTGGAAGACGCAGTGAATCGGTGACGCAAGTCAGAAGTTGCGTTTGTTGCCAGTGCCTTGTGCGGATAAGATAACGGAGATAGCCGGAAGTTGCCGGACCGGTCGAGTCGAAACTGAAATTGGGCTGGGCTGACTGAGCAACTGGTGTGACCAACAATGACCGCCACTTAGTTCACTGTTCCTTCATAACATACTCTGCTGTATTTCATGGTACATCGTCCGAGTGACTCTAGGCTTCTAAACAGCCTCATCTCAAATGAGAAGGAATACCACAAACAGCTACTTGTCCTCGTGGATAATTATTCTCGCAACTCCCTCGGCGCCTTTTCTGCGTACGCGTCTGCCTCCCCTGCGCCAATAGCCCATGCTGTTATCGCCGTCGCGGGAAGCCTTGCGGGTGCAGACGATGCGCTTCGTCACTATGCGACCAGCGTTGAAGCTTGGCAAGCAGAGTTACACGCACTCAAGGAACTCGAAGAGGAAGTAGGAAATGTGATACGGGATCGCGAAATTCTGTTCGTTCGTCCGATTTTTCCTCCCCAGTTTTCTCGCTAATAACGATGGCGGCCTCAGCGTGACGCGTCTAATAAAGCTTTCCAAGAACCAAAAGCCCACGCGCGACTCTTTCATTGGCACGCTTGGTTCGTCTGTCGGTGACTCGTCACAGACTTCCCTCAACTCTTTCACGTCGCCTGGCGCCTCGTCGTCCAAGTTTGGTGCAGCACAGGCCGAACTGCAAGCATGCGAGGCGCATTTAGCCGCAAAAGAAAAGGAACTCGACGATCTCCGCGTTACCACTGTTCGACGCGGGCTCGAGGCTCGATGCAAGGCTATGGTAGAATGTGGTTGGAATTGGGGCGAGATGGGTAAAGAGGGTCTGCGTGCCCTTGAGGGGATTGAGAATTCTGCCACAGATGGTTAGTTGTTTTATCCCGTCCACTTCGCAACCCTTGTCAGCTACGCACTCCGTCTGGCCTCCGAAGAATGCCTCCTTTCATCATCCGTCTAGATCGAGATCGCTTCTTAGCGCTCGTGAGGATGTGTTGCGCACGTTGCCCAGCACCCGTATGCGGGCACCTTGAGCTGTTATTGACTTGTTTCAATGCTCTTCTTTTGTTGTCGTCCATCGTCGGTTCCCTGAACTCAGTATGCCCTTACAGTTTCTTCGCCTCACTCCAAGCCTCTTCCCGATTCCGAGTGTCCCCCAGGCTCTGACCTCTCCTCCATAGGTCCCTCCCAGTCAGCTTCTCAAGTTTTTCTCTCCGCACATTCCCTTGCTGTGCCCACAGACCAGCCCGCCTCGTGTGTGATCCGGTGCCTTATCACTTACCTCACTGACTGACTGACCCTTATTCGGGGAACAGCACACCACCGCGCGTAGCCAGCCCTGCTTCTTTTCCATCACGATCCTCCTCGCCACGCCCTCACATGCCACCCTCGTCTTCTCTCACCCTCAAAATCCCCCCAGCACATTCTATCTCAGAGCTTGCACTACCCTCCACTCTTGAGAGGCGGATCACCGAGGAGCCTGAGGACGCGGATCACGACTCGAGCGAGGAGGATTCGCGCCCTGTTGAGGTTGTTGAAAACGCCCGTTTCGCGCCTGCCGCCGCCGCCGCCACCACCACCAACACTGCACGCCGTTTCTCCATACGGGCCCCACGGCCGCGCGATAACAGTGGCAGTAACACGACGAGCAGCGGTACAGGCACAGGCACGGGGTCGTTCAGCCAACCAGCATCATCTACTCTCGCTCCTCCCCAACCTTCTGCATACCTGTCCTCATCACACCCCACCCTCCCAGCACCTCAACACGAGCGCAGAGGTAGCGGCCGCTTCTTCAGTAGCATCGCTGGATTGTTCCGTAGTGGTGGAAATCTCGCCACCAGTCATTCCAGCGGCACAGAGAAGTGGAAGACGCGCACGGAGACCAATATACGGGCTGTACGGCGCGACGTGGACAGTGACAGCGAGGATGGGGCTCTTACCGAGTCGCCGACCCGTCGGTTATTCAGCCGGCGTGCGTTGCACGACGCCCCGCTGCCTCCATCACCCATCCCACGGCAGAAGCTCCGGAAACGTAGCACACGAGTGAAGGAGAAGGACCTAGGGTGGATCAGCGATGGCGCAGCAGTTAGAGGTCGGGGTGCGCAGAAGGGTTCTGTCAAAAGGCGTGTCACTTTGCCAGCTACGCCTCCCGTCCCCACATCAGAGCACACACCTTCGCCGTCTGCAGCGTCGGCGGACTCGTCCTTCGCGTCAATGCCGGGATCGTCGACACCGACCCGCACAAAACCCAACGGGAAACTGAAGACCGATCTGCGCGTTGAGGCCCTCACTCGGTCTTCGAACACAGACGTGTCGCGACGAAATTCCCTTCGCACTTCCGGAAGCGTGCCGCCGGTTCCTCGAAGTCTCATAGCCGGGGAGCGCGCCACCGGCTTGCCGCCATCGCAATCCACGCCAGGGTCGGGTGTCGGGCGTAGCAACACTCTCCCGCACCACTCGAGGAGCCACTCCCTCTCGTCCGCAAGCGCACCGTCGCGGCCTTCGCATGCGGACGCCGGCCGTGCGGGATCAAGTCAGATGTCACTCATGGCGATCGTAGACGGCGTCACGCGACAGAACCGTGCTGCGTGGGACCGCACGATCGCAGGCCTGCCCACCGAATCGGCGACAATCGGCACGGGCACCACGGTCGGCGGTTTGGTGGGCGTGCGCGCTCCGCCCTCGGTGACGAAATACAACGTCCGCGGCGAGGGCGGACGCGGGATCGCGTTCGAGACGGTGTTCGCGCCGGGCAGCGTGCTGGCGGCATCAGCAGCATCGCCGCAACGAGCGTCGCATCTGGCAAATCCCGAACCCCCCCAACGCCCGACACCGCTCCCGGCGTCCCCGCCCCGCCCATTACGCAGCGCGCTGCGGAACCACACGCCCCCTCCCACCCCGCCGAAACCCATCGTGATACCCTCCGCGCCACCGCGCGTCGTCGTCGAGAGACCTCCGCCCCCCGCACGCACGCAGAGTCGGAAGGATCCCGATGACGGTGACGCCGAGGGGGGGAGCGACGGCGAGTCGGCCGCGTCGTTCCGTACCGTTCGCGAGACGCTCGACGACGACGACGGCGAGGAGCCAACGTCCCCCGCACTGGCCGTACCGGGGAAGGACGAGTCGGACGTGAGCACGTCGACGGTGTCTGCGGGTGCGGGCCCCGGGACGGACGGGGCCGGGGCGGTGCGCCGCAAATCGGTGAGGGTGTCGCTGCAGCCGACGTTCTCGCCCACGCCGCCTGCGCTGGACGAGGACGAGGACGAGGCGTGGGGGCGCAGCGGGAGGCCGTGGGGCGATGATGGGGAGGATGCGACGACGGCGGCGGCGGCAGCGCCAGCGGAGGGGAACGGGCGGGAACGGGATTTCTGGGCGGACTCGAGCGACGAGGACGAGGAGTACTCGAAGGCGCGGAAGCTGCTGACGCGCGCGAGCAAGAAACGGTGGTGAGGTTTGGTCCCTCTTTGTTTCATCCGTCCTTTTTGTTTTTGTTGTTTTGCGTCGTCGGGACCACCAACTACATCATGTTTTTTTCTGTCCCTACCGACGCTCTTTAAATCATCTACGTGTAAATTTCTTGTTACGATAGCTTTGCGATAATGGAACATTACTGTTTCGTACTGGGGCCTGTCGTCCACAATGAGTGTGGCCCGGGAACTACGCGACTCGTCCGTACGCGTGTCAGGCGCGCCTGGATGTATTTTCTCAGCACGTGCTACAATACAAGTCAGTGTCTATAAGGGCGCAATCTCCAGGAAGTTGATCAGTCAGTCAACTCGGACCCCGTCTCCTTTCTTGCACACCTTCATCACAGTTGGACATTCCTAGGTACGCTTATCCTCCTTTATTTTCTCAAAAACAACACAGCTTAGGTAGCTCGCCCCAGTCAGCACGAAAAGAGACGAATCTTTTTTTTGATCTCTCCATCATCTCATTGAGCACGAACCTCCCCCAATCTCGAATCACAATGTCGGATGGTGCAGAAATTCAACCAGACTCCCAGAAAGTCAAGACAGAGCAAGGGAATAACGAGACGATCAACGTAAAAGTACGCGTAACCTTCCCCGGTTTAGATTAGACGGGCGTGGCGCTGACTGCTAGGGGGGCGATCCCAGGTCGTCTCAGCAACAGGAGACGAGGTGTACTTTAAGATCAAACGCAACACGAAACTATCCAAACTTCAGGGTGCATACGCGAACAAAGTCGGGAAGGACGTCGGTAGCATTAGGTGCGGCTTTTTTTTTCTGTTCGCCTTTCCTAGTATATGCGGTGTCCTCCATTTTCAAAAAACTGTCTCTCAACACAAAAATTATCGTTTCGCGTGTATGTGTATGCTGACTTAGACCTTCGGTTCGCGATAAACAGGTTTTTGTACGATGGGAATCGAATCAACGACGACGATACGCCTGCGACGTTGGAAATGGACGATGGGGGTGCGTGCCTTTAACTATTATATCCTCTCTGTCTGATAGGTTCAAATTGAATCCGACAGATACCATCGACGTGATGGTCGAGCGTATGTTGTATTTCGCCTCCTCCCTTCTTGTCTCTGATGTTCCGTCCGATTTCTTTCCAGAGGTGGGCGGGTGCCGGCAGCTTTGACGCCACCGACTTTCTCCGTGCCTCCTCTCTCCCTCGTCTTTGTTGCGATCCTAGTAACACGTATTACACGTACATCTGTGCACCCCGCTAATCATCTTTGTCTGTTGCCCGCGCAGTACCTTGTCTCTTCTGATAGTATTATCAGAGTGTCCACAATGTATCATCCATCCTGTATCTCCCCTCTACTTTGAGTTTGACGGATCACGTCCCCTGTGCTGTGCGAACGTGGGATGACTCGCTCTCTTCGGATGAGCATGCCGGTTTTCTTTGTTCTTTCCTCCCGTGACCCGAATAGCGTAGAGCGCCCTTACGGCAGGGGGAATTATCACTTTATCTGGGATTATTTTCTGAGGGTTGCTGATAAAGGCTTTATAAAGCCGGCCGGGTCGGTCACGAGACCCTACACCCCCAATCCCAGTTGCTAGTTCGAACTCCCCCGAGTAGCGCCACGACCGTGAATAGGAACGCCATACAGTACCGTCTAGCAAGCGTAGGCGTGAGCGCACTGGAGGTTTCCGGATGACGCATCCTCGAGGAAGGCGCCCTTGTGAAGATGAAACCGACGAAACCGACGGCGAACTGGCGGCAATCGTGACACGTGACGACTCGGACAAGTACAACCGGACAGACTGACGGACTGGCTGACTGCCTGCCAGTGAGAGACTGCAGCTTTACTTACGGCCCGACGTGTTTGCCGACAATCTATCATCATGAATTCCTTTTTGCCATCAGAGTGAAGTATACTGTACGGAAATCTTTCATTTTTTCCGTCCGAGTCGTTGGTGCGGGGGTATTCTTGTTGGCGGCTCGCAAGAGTTTCTGCGCTCACTCCTCGCTTCCACGACTAGCTCACAGTGGTCAGAGCGACATGGCACTCTCATAGGGACTCTGTTCGATTGGGTATCATCGTAAAGTACAAGTCCTTGCTCTCTGATCCAGCGATGGCCACTCCCCACGCAAGTCGGCACGACCAACCACTCTGCGCTGGTTTGCGGGCGCGTCACGGGAGAATTTGCATTCCGGGTTCGTGTGTGCCACAACGCTCGGAGGGAAATGTAAGACTGAAGCTCTCTCGGGCTGAAGCCCGTCGTCGAATACCTCGCAGGATGTCATCGCGATGTCGATCTCGTACTTGTAGAGGAAAAATTGAAATTGCAGATCGATAGTGACGAGGTTGCCACAGCGCTTCGCGAGACGACAGGTCGTGTCCTTGCCCTATTGAGTAGGATGGGAATCATGACAGGAGAGAATCACTTATGGGGCGAAACCTGCACCGTGCAACAAGTTCTGGAGAGGCGGTGATACCGTCACCTCGTCCCACCATAGTTCACGGACGGGACGGAGTCGACAGGGCGTTGGTCATGAAAGGAATCAGCGATTCATGCCCAGCGGGTACATTAGGGCCTGGGTCGACCAATGACCCAAAAACGAGTAGATGAGGATACGGGTGGGACGTCTATGTTTGAGAAGTGAAGAGAAGAGAAGGTGTCATTGAAATGTAGCATCGAAGATTAGTATTTGTCAAAGAGGGGGAATGACATCGTAAATCGCCCAGGATTAAGCCACATCCGGGAATACAGTAGAGCATGACTGACCTGTCCAAGTTGCTACGACCTCTTCAGCTGACGACGTTACACGTTGGGTGCGGTTGCCCCTGCCGCTGACATGTTTGTGACTTGGTATACCGGCTGTAGGTCGATAAGATGCTGCGAGGGTACAAGTGTCGTCCCAAGCGAGGAGACAGAGATAGGGCTTAATCGGTAATGCTAGATGTTAGGGATCGCTAGAGGCTTTCGGAATCACAAACGAAGCTTTCTGATATCACGCAGAATTCTCCTGAGGGAGAGCGCAAGGGGGATGATGGTGATTACTGGGTGAGCATAGAGGGATTATATGCATGAGAGGAGACAATAATTGAAGGGGAGAAAAGCGATAGTAAGAGCCGGGGGTGAAGTAGTCAACGAACGATGCAGGACACATGGAACAGTGACAAGCGTAGTTGTAGCAAAGCCGTGTGATAGGTATGCAGTTGCGCGGCTTGAGGGAGGGGCGGTTGCCAGTTGAGTGTGGGAATTGACTGAGAAGTCGAGGGTGATCGTACTTCGAAGATCGTTCATGTTCGGAGATAGAATTAGCCTCAGGCTGGCCCCGAGGATTGTCCGTACTTGCTTGACTCGAAAGCAGTGATAATATATGAGGCCTCCATGAGGTGTGCTTTCGAGCTTCTCGGTTACGCCTTGGATGCGTTTGGCAATGCATCGATTGATTTGTCAAGGGCTGTGCTGTCACGGTGCTGTACTTTACAACCGGTGTACTACAGTAGTACTACTATCACGTGTGGGGAGTTTCAAAACGTTTTTTAAATCACGAATAGAAACGCATCGACAACACCTTTTGACAATCGGACTTTTGGGGTCGGTGCATGACTGTATGGACTATCCACTTGAAGTCTCACTATGGCAAAAGGTGGATGGGTGGTTGAGTCGGAAGGATTCCGGTCCAAAAATCGGGAGTTTCAAAACTTTCGTCACGGATTGTCACGCTGACTCATACAGCCGGTTGTATCTCCGCTCCGGCAGCGTACAGGACAATGGACGCGTTGGCTATCACACTCAAATGTGATGGGACTCAGTCGGTAGAATAGATGAACTATGAAACTATGTGCGTTAGTCTGTGTAATAAGCATTATGGGGCTATTTACTGGGAACTAGTTCTGAGTCTGCATTAAATGGGGATTATCGTAAAAATGAGAGCTGGTACCTATGACATTACTGTACTGGTAGGATGGTGGACCGGTGGTATGGTAGTGGTGGGTGCATGGGATGTGGAGAGAAAAAATATGGAGGATGTAAAGATGGATAGATCATGGAGGTAGGGTGGGGAAGTATACGACAAGGGATGAGTATTTACGATGTTCGAAGACAGTGGCGCTTGCGGAGGAGGGAAGGACAGCGGTACAGATGATGAGGGCCCAGCAGAGGCTGGGGCCGGGGTTGTATTCGAGGGCTCATCTTTGGTTTGCTCAGCAGGCTGTCTTCTTGTCCGGTTAAATAAGCCTTCAAAGCACAGATCATCACACAAGACAGGGTTGGCATCGAAATGAGTCTCGATTTTGTGAGCTACGTCTGAGATGTTGGGTTTGGCATGGCACGTAGCTGGGTGCATGACTCTTGGATGAGCCTTTCAATGTCAGGGCCGATAGGAACTCTTCGAGGAGGCATGCACCCTGCACCGTGGGAGGCCTTTACAGCAGAGCCAAGTAATGCGACTCGGATGCGACACGTGACACGAAGTTAGCGGACTTTGAAATCCGATGGTTGCCGAAATCACATTGTCACGCAAATTCACTCTTTTGTCTGTATCTCCCCTCCTGTTGATCTAGTTACTATAAAATTTCATACGAGCCTTGAATGATATACGTAGATTATACCCTGAAAGTTTTACGCCACTGCGTTGAGAGATGCTCGAACCCTGGACAGTTTTACGTTTTCCCCTGTCATATCAGCAAGATCGCAAAGCAACCACAAGGAAACTGCTCAATCGTTCTTGTGGTCTATGATTGGGTAGTATATGGGCGATATATCCAAGCAAAGATCAGCTAATTTGTTGCGGCGATCTTTTCAAAAACTGCGTTTTGAAACTCTCTGGTATTTTGAAAGCCATAACACGTGATAGTAGTACAACTGCCACCCCGATCCCTGGCACCCACCACATTCCCTATCATATCCCCTCAGAAGTTCAGTTGAGCACTACGCCAACGCCATCTCCTAGCTCCATGTCCTCAACAGCACCTTCAAGCTCCGGTTCTAACTTCCAGTTGATCGCCAAAGCTTTGTCTAACTATGCCGAGCAGACCGGCATAGATCTCACAAAAAATCCTTTCGCCGACAAGCTTCAAGACTGCGACTCTACCGATGCTATCTTTCAGTTGCTTCAAGACAGAGCAAAAGAGTTCAAGACTTATCGGGAAGAACATCGCAAATTGATCAACTGCCTTAGCCCCGTAGTCCAGTTCCTCCATGCGTTTTCTCGCACACTTGGCGAGGCCCTTGTTCTCGTGAGCTCCAGCGAGTCGATTCATCTCTTCCGATTATAGTTTTATGCTTCTGCCCTCAGGTACCGTTTCCACCTGCGAAAGCAATCTTTGTCGGCCTCGATGTTCTCCTTGCAGTATGTATCTCATTTATGTTCAACTGCATCCTTGTTATATCTCGGTCAATCAGGCAGCTTGCGGCGTCAGTACAAGTTATGACGCTCTCGTTAAGCTCTTCGAACACGTCGGAGATTTTCTTAAACGTCTCCACATTTATACCGAGATCCCATTTACACCTGCGTTGACCGATATCATCGTTCGTATAATGGTAGAAGTACTCTCCGTGCTCGCCCTGGCAACAAAAGAGATCAAGCGGGGCCGTTTCAGTAAGTGCATCTCCTCCCCATTAGATTTGTCATTGTTGGACATTCTACAGAGAAATTCGTAAAGAAACTGTTAGGAGAGAGCAAGACCGAAGCTGTGCTACAGAGATTGTCGCAACTGACCGATGAGGAATGTCGCATGACCGCAGCCTTGACGCTGCGAGAGGTCCACGACATAGGAGACAATATAAAAGTGGTCATAAACGGTGCGTAATGCTTGCTTTACGAAACGCCTATTGAATTGTAGTCTGGTTAGCCGGAACGGCATCAACGAACGAAATCCGACAGGCTCCGGGTATGTTTGTCTTCCACATTTTAAGTTTGGCGTTGCTCAAGGTGATAACGTGTGCTAGTTGCGATGCAAGAGATCAATGAGATAAACAAGATGAAACGTCAGCTATCCCTTACTTCTGCCTGAGGTATTTATCGAACGTGAATATGCTCCACAGGAGAGCAATTGCATAAGGACGTCCGAAGTTGGCTGTGTCCTCCAGATCCATCGAAAAACCACAACATTGCGCGAACAGACCATCACGATGGAACTGCGGTGTGGTTTACCCAGGGCAGGATCTTCGAGGAATGGAAAGCGACCGGCTCCCTGTTGTGGATCCGTGGTAAACGTACGTAACTATTACTCCCATTCGTCCACCTACTAATGGCAGCCCGTCGCCCAATTATGTAGCGGGATCGGGGAAGAGCATCTTGTGGTACGTGGCACACCAATCATGTTATGCAGTCCCATTGAACCGTCAACCAGCTCTACGATCATTGAAGCAGCCAAAGCCATTTCCGACGCCGGATTAGTGTTGATGGCATTCTACTATTTCGATTTTAGAGATAGCGCAAAGCAGGACATCCGTGGCCTTCTCACCTCAATCCTTGGACAACTCAGCGCCAAATCCGATCGTTGTTGCGATGTCCTCTCTGAGCTGTATTCGAAGCATGCCGCTGGATCCCAGCAGCCTGGTGTTCAAGCGCTTAAGCAGTGTTTGATTGACATGCTGCGACTGCCGGAGGCGCCAATGACTTACATTATCGTGGATGCTCTGGACGAGTGTCCAGACACTTCTGGCGTAGTGTCCCTTCGCGAACGGGTCCTAGAAGTCGTAGAAGAGCTTGTCGACTTACACCTTCCAAATCTCCGATTATGCCTCACGAGTCGACCCGAAGCGGACATCATGGCTGCACTCGAGCCTTTGGCCTCCCACGCTGTCTCTCTTCACGACGAGAGGGGACAGAAAGAAGATATTAGAGACTACGTCAAGTCTGTGGTCGACTCTGACCGGAAGATGCGGAGATGGAGAGTGGAAGATAAAGAACTAGTCATTGATATGCTTGTGCGAAAGGCTGATGGAATGTAAGTTGTTAGCATCACGTCACTTCGCAAGTCGTTTATGCGACACAGGTTTCGATGGGTTGCCTGTCAGTTGGAAATGCTGCGCCACTGCTTTCCGGCAAGTCTCCGCGACGCTCTGCGCGAATTACCTGAGACGTTAGATAAAACCTACGAGCGTATTCTGCTAGAGATTAAACCGAGAAACCGAGAATATACGCATCGGCTCCTTCAATGCCTTACTGTGGCGGTTCGCCCTCTCGATGTCGAGGAGCTCGCAGAAGTTCTTGCCATTCGCTTTGAAGCCGGAAAGCCTCCAGAATATCATTCTGGTTGGTGCCTGGAGGACGCTCAAGACGCTGTTCTATCTGCATGCTCAAGTCTAATCTCAATTGTCAACGTCGACGGGTCGCCAGTCGTCCAGTTTTCCCATTTCTCCGTAAAGGAGTTCCTCACATCGGATCGTCTCGCCAATGCAGGAGAGCACCTCTCGCGCTATCATATCCTTCCCCAGCCGGCACATACGATTCTCGCACAGGCTTGCCTGAGTGCGCTACTCCGATTAGATGACCACATCGACAAAAATGGCATGAAGAAATTTCCACTCTCGATCTACGCGGCTCAGCACTGGGTCAAGCATGGTCGGTTCGAGAATGTATCTTCAAGCATTCACGAACTTATGGAGATCCTGTTTGACCCGGACAAGCCACACTTCGCAACGTGGGTGTGGATATACGACATTGATCGACCTTGGGATTGGGTGGAACAGATGTCGAGCGAGCGCCCAACACACCCGGAGGCAGCCGCGTTGTATTATGCCGTAATATGTGGTTTCCGGGGTCTTGTGGAACAACTAGTCGTCAGTTGTCCACGGGATATCAATGCCAAGGGAGGCGCCCACTCCACTCCGTTACATGCAGCCCTCGCCAAGGGACATTTCGACATTGCGCTGCTACTGCTTGACTACGGTGCAAATGTGAATGCCCTAGACTATCTGACGAATAGTCCGTTGCACGGAGCATCAGTCAGGGGACGTCGTGACATTGTGGAGTTTTTATTGGGCCCCCGCCTAGATGCCCGTATACAGAATGAAAATGACGAGATGGCAATGGATGCGGCGTCACGGAATGGAGAACTCGAGGTTGCGCATGTATCGCGACGATATGGCGTAGCAGTGGACTCCCGTGACAACAGAGGCTGGACACCGTTGCAGTCAGCTTCACGATGCGGTCATCTGGACATAGTGCGGCTATTAATCCAGAATGGGGCAACTGTAGACTCGCGCAACAAGGGAGGCTGGACGCCGTTGGCATCCGCTTCGCGATACGGCCATCTGGATATCGTGCGGCTGTTACTCCAGAATGGCGCAGCTGTGGATTCCCGTGACAACGAGGGCTCGACGCCGTTGGAACTCGCTTCGGGATCAGGCCATCTGGATATCGTGCGGCTGTTACTCCAAAATGGAGCAGCTGTGGATTCCCGTGACAACGAGGGCTGGACGCCGTTGGAGGTCGCTTCTGTAGGCGGCCATCTGGATATCGTGCGACTGTTACTCCAGAACCGCGCAGCTGTGGAACACCAGAACCACACAGGCTTGGCTCCATTACATTCAGCGTCCGAAAATGGATATCTCGACATTGTACGACAGTTGTTGGACCACGGTGCAGCCGTCGACGTGAACACCCCGGGTAGAGAAACC
>QLOS01003373.1:0-10254 GCA_003313725.1 Russula sp. MG48 | reverse complement strand
AATACCCTTCCTGGCTTGCAACACGAATTTTGTCGCCTGTGGAATGAACTGATTGACATGACGGTTTCCCCGGATCGGCGCAATCGATCACTCGGTATTTATATGCTCCGACACATTCGCAAAATTTACGTCGCTTTACATCAAGGCACCGATGCTGCCCCGACCGTATTCGATGTCTTCACGGACAATTACGCTAACGCCCTGTTCTTACCATCCTCCTATCCTTTGTGCAACATCCCAGAACATGGCACCTGCCCATACGATGCGACCCTCGGCCCAACAGGAGAGACCGCCTACCCTCTCGCCCCTACTTCCCCCACTGTCACTCCTCCAACTGCACCTATTATGCCTTCCTCTCCCGCGCCCCATCTAGGCCATTCCACCGCACACCTCCCAAATGGAACATCACTTGGTGAACCTGATGTACCAAAACCCATTACTCAGGCCGTCGCACCGTCTCCCCCTACTCCAGAGCATCTCGACGGCCACCAACAACTTGCTACTGTACGGGATGTAGTAGTTCGTGGTACGACACAAGGCATTACTGACCTCCTCGCTACCTCATTGATGGCCAACTCCGACACTCTTTCCACCACAGCAGCCTCTACATTTATCCCTCTGCAAGTTTTCGCTTCCCAATCTACTGGTACCGTCGCGCCTTTTGGAGCACCTGACACGACAACCACCGTTCCGAGCCACACGCCTCCTGTGGGGTTAGAGCCATTCTCCCCCTCTCCGCCATGTCAATTTGACCAACCCCCCTCACCCACACCCACATCCACACCCACGCCTACTGCCATTTCTCTCGTTTCTCTCCAGGCGAACCCTGATGCTGCGGATACGGATATCCCTAACCCCATGGATGCCCCTTATCATCCATATCAAACAGCGCGGCCAGGTCCTGAAATTGCTGCAAATGTTTTCCCCGGTGCTACAACTTCCCCTCGCGATGTGGATCACCCACAGTAGAGTGGAAAACTCGGGGGTCTCTTGGCGGCGTTGATGCGCAGTCGTAATTTGTTGACGATGTCGTAAGATTACGTTTATTTGTAAGTTTCCGGTGTGTTTTGTCTTAGAGGCATGTCATGACTCACGATGAGTGTAGATCGCGACACACAATCCATGGCGAGGCATGACCAAGTACTCTGTAAGCCTACAAACCCTCCGAACAGTAGATTTTCCTCACTTGCCATATGTCAATACTAGTATTATCGCACAGCAGCTCCGGGTGGTATTATGAGAAGTGAAGGAGCTCCATGGTTGGCATGCTTGTATATATGTGTCTATATGTCATTCCCAGTACCGACGCAATCCGGGCATCACGGCGTGCTCTTGATTGCCACCTTTTTCTTGTTAAGATATCTTTCTTGAGTTATCACTACCTGACATAGCTACCTTTTATCACTTGGCTGTTCATGTGCCGTACTTTTCCTTCCCACCTTCAATGGGACTATTACATCTACGAGAACCAAATGCTCGATTGTTTGAACCAGTTTGATGCAGCATTTCTCGTCGGATCGGATCTTATACTCACCGGCCCTCACAACCGAGTGAGGTTATGGTGGCATAGATATGTCGTCATAAGGGTTGTATGACATGACATGTGCATCAGGAACTGTGAGTTGAGGTCGATGGTTCCGAAGAACTGAGTACGTTCATTGTTCATATTGGACTATTACAACGTAATACCATGCCAGCATGATCATATATAGCTTACAGCTTTGACTTAGGTAAGACCAACTCACGCGCATGCGATAGGTACTATATCTGTGTGCAGTGAAAACATAAAACTTTGCAATGAAAACAACAAAAAATGGTATGAAGGCGTGGGTACTGAAAATTAAGTTGTGTGGGCGGTATTCATGAGGCGCCACTTAGCGTGTAATGTCTGGATGATGATTGATCGTGATGATGTTTAGGTAAGACCATAGAAGCGCGGTGCACAGGCAGATTTCTCCGTGTCTAGGGACGGGGAAATGGTACGACGAGGTATAGACGCGCTCGCACGTCGTGTGGCATATGATGCTGCAGGCACATGCGGCCGCGGCGTTACGCCGAGCATTCTGAATATAGGATCATCGCGTGGCGTGTCCGGATGCACCTCGAACTTGTTCTCCAAGAGTGCGGTGGATGATCTTGATGGATCAATGCCACCAGGCTCCGAGAGCGAACCGACGGGACGAGGCTGCCAATTAGAGGTAACAACGTGGGGAGCCCCCGACGTAGGAACCCTTGCCAACAGTTCAGGTCTGAAAATGAACGGAGGCATCAATACCGCGGCCCTGGAAGCGATGTGGTGACACTTACACAAGACGCGGGCCGTCAGGACCAGGGCCAACCGAACGGCCCCTGTGGACAAACGACGATCCGCGCATGCGGCCACCACGAAGTTTGAGGAATGTGCCCAAATTGCCGCGCACTTGTTCAACAGGAAACGAAACTCTAGGCTCGGCATTGGGACGAGTGGTGGGTAGCACCTCCGGTTTGGGTAAAAATCGTAACTTCTGGACGATACGCTCGCAGGGCCCGTTAGGAACGAGGCGGATGAGAGCACCAAGTGGGATGGAAAAGCAGCCAAGAGCGAGGGAGATGGCCCACTCCCTACCACCCATACGGCTGACTTGAAAAGCAGCGCCACCGACGAAGCAAATTAGGACTTGGACAAAAATCTCTGATTGAAAATGTTAGCCAGACCATATGGGTTCGAAGCAAAGAACCGACCAATGGAGGTGATAGCCAAGAAGTACCAGTTCTTCGACATATCCTCAAAGACATTCAGGTTTCTGTCCAGGCGGCGGCTGTTGAACGAATTGAAGATCTGTGCGAACACAAACGCATTGAACACGAGCGTCTGCACCGTCAGGTCGAAGTGCTTCTGCAGTGTAGAATCCTCAACGTGGTCGAATCCAAGGATTCTTGAACCATGGAAGTGGAATATAAGGATAACGGTGATCTGATACGTCGACTGCCCAAGGATCTGCTTAATCATGTTGACAGTAAACAGCGGGTCCGACTCTTTGTCAGGCTTGCGATTGAGAAGAACCTTTGAGGCCGGGTCCGTCGTAAACGCAAGCGCGGCAAAGGTATCCATGATGAGGCTGATCCAAAGCAGCTGTACTGCACTTAGCGCCGATTGCTCTTGTGACGAGGCGACTGCCGTGACGGATGTAACGACGACAGCAGTAACGCTTGTCGTAAGTTGGAATTGAAGGAACTTGCGCACAGAATCGTTCACACACCGCCCCCACATAATGGCCTTCACTAGCGAGACGAAATTGTCATCCATCAAGATAATGTCGGATGCCTCCTTGGCCACTTCAGTCCCCGCGATACCCATAGCGAAGCCTACATGGGCAATTTTGAGAGCAGGCCCATCGTTCGTACCTTTCCCTGTAACGCCAACAATGTCGCCCAATTCCTTGAGGGTCTCAACTAGGATTCGCTTATCTTCGGGTGACGATCGTGCAAGGACCTGCAATCGAGGCACGATAGCTTTCATGACATCCGGCGGGAGTAGGCGGAAGTGGGGACCCTCCATGATAATGCCCCCGGGAGTGTAGATCCCGCATTGCAGCGCACTCGATCGAGCGGTGAGCACGTTGTCCCCGGTACACATCTTCACACGAACGCCAGCCTTGTTACAGCCAGCCACTGCCTCTCGAACGCCTTCGCGTAGAGGGTCCTCGATGCCAGTAATACCAATTAGCGTGAGATCCGTCGCCAAATCATCATAATCAACCTATTCGGGCTTGTCAGTCGTTGAGTTCTCTAACAAGGAAAGATTTCATCACCTCGTCATTGTCCGTAAGCCGTACTCCACTGGGGGGCCAATGAGTGAAATCGCGATAGCACAACGCGATCGTGCGCAGCGTCTGAGAAGCGTAGCATATGACCGTCCGCGAGATATTATCTTCTTCGAGCTCCCCGATGGGTGCTGTCTCGACCGTGCTGTTACTCGGGGTATCGTTCTTGGCGTCGCGATCCACAACCACATAGCGCGTGCATTTCTGTGTTAGTATTTCGCTCGCACCCTTGATGTATAGGCGGTGACCCCCATCTGGAAGCTGCACAACGCAACCCATGGACTTGCGCTCGCTTGAAAACGGGACCATTTGAATGATATTCGCAGCATCGCGTGTGACTTTGTAATTCGCCCAACCGAGCTCCTTCGCAAACTTTAATAGCGCCGCTTCTGTCTTGTTTCCAATAAACATGGTCCCCCCGCTTTCGGGATCCACGTCCTCGAATACGGTCGAGTTGACGGCAATAGCAGCGTTAAATACCTCTACTAGCTGGGGTGTGAGGGTCTCATTGAGGTTAGACAAATCGATGGCAAAGTCCCTCGCATTTGGGCCACTCCTCTCTGCTCCACCGGTCCTCTCGTGGTTCTGGTCGAGCCTTCGGGCAAACTTGGCATGAATACCGACACAGCCAGCAACGACAGTCATCTCGTTCTGGGTGAGGGCTCCTGTCTTGTTGGCGCAGACGACTGAGGCATTTGCCATAGTCTCACATGATCCAAGCACACGGACCAGTAAGTTCTCTTTTAACATTCGCTTTGTCGCAAAGGCCAAGGCTGAAGTCACGGCGAGGGGAAGTCCTGCGTTTGACAAATGTGACGTTATAAATCAGAGCTGTAATTGAACGGCTAGGGAGTACCTTCGGGGACAGCCACAACTACGAGGGTCACAGAGATGACGAGAATTTGAACGAAAGCAATTCCTTTCTCACTCGATGTCCTTCGAGGGAGATGTTAGTGATTTTCTGGGCCGAGCTAAGACTCTAGAATCACCTCTGGGGGTTATTAGTACCGAGCTGAACGAAAAGGCGAATTAATAGCAAGGCGAAAAGAAGGCCGCCGGCAATGCTGCCCAGCTTCGCGATTGTCTCGACCAGGTCGTTTAGTTTAAGCTGCAAAAGTGTATTCTCTGGATCACGACGCAGAGCTGTAAGTCATCACCTCATCAGAACACATAAAGGCAAGGAAGCACAAGCGACAAACCCATCATGATACGGCCGTTAAAGCTCTTCGTCCCAACAGAAATGACTACGTAGGAACCGACTCCTTCGAGCACCTTGGTTCCACTGACGACGAAGCAGTCTGTGTGACCGAGCAAATCCAATCCGGAAAGATGTATCTGCCTTCGCGAGCCGCTGGCACTGTTGCCTTCACCAACAGCACCGTCAGGATCAGGCTCTGCGAGCCGTCTATTCCTGAGGAGAATGCACTCCTCGTATGGTATCTTCTTTATTGGATCCGACTTGCCCGTCGCACCGGACTCATCGCACCGCACATTGTGACCAGAAAGGAAGACGCCATCACAAGGAATGATTTCGCCCGGTTCAAGAAGCACCAAATCGCCCACGACAACCTGGTGTATGTCCAATTGCCGTTCTTCACCGTCACGGATAACCTTGACGAGACGGTCTTCTTTCTTCTCATTGAGCGCCCTGAACTGTCTCTCCTTTTGCCAATCGTTGAAAGAGCCAACAAGGACGATGATGAGAATAGCGACAATGATAGCGACGCCCTCGACCCAATCGACCGGTGGCTGGCCCTGAGGGCGGGTCGTACCGAAGTCCTGGAAGAGGCCAAGAGCTAGGGATATTACGGCGGCAATCGACAATAAAATCTGTGGTACGCGAAGATCAAATCCGGGAATTGGAAAAGTGGGCAATTTTCAGCACATACTAAGACTTTATCCTTAAGCGCCAGCCACATCAATTGAAGCAGGGTTTTGGTTGGAAGTTGGGGAAGGGCGTTTTGACCGAATATACGTTGTCGATCCTCTATGGACGTTTTATTCACGTCCTCAGAAGTTTCAACGGCATGGGGAGATCTCATGCTCTCAAGGCTAGCCGTAATCTGTAATCCTTGGGTTACACCAGCAGGAGAAGTAATCATGATGTCTGGTCTTGGTGGATCTGTATCTCCGCCGTGCGGGCCTCCGGGATCTGGATCCTGAGAGGCTGGATCAGGTGACTCATGCCTTTGTACGGTCACGTGTTTGGTTGTTAGGCCGCGAGTCCGATTGGTGCCCAGGCCCCGAAGCAGTGCATCCACGCCGCCCATACTTTCGAGGGTCTCCAAGCTCTTCGGGTCGACAAGATTCGCGAGTTGAAGTGGCTTGAACGCAAAGGGTTCGACATTCAAGTCAGCCTCTTGTTTGAGATCCATCACAGTCGGGCCCCCGAGTTGAGGTCCCTTACGCTTGACCTCTACATTGTCTCCCTCCTGTCCGCCATCTTTTAGGGTGATGTAGGGACCTGCACCACTGGGAGACGGTGACGCCCGCTGGACTAGCTTCTTGAGGAAACTAGTTGCGGATGTAGGACGCGAGCCGGCGTCGGATCCAGCATCCACGTGAGTTTGGGTAGGGGGGGAGAAGGTGCTAGTCACGTCAAAGTGAGCGGAAGGCGTCGGGCTGGGCCCAATACTGGAGGTTTCATCGATATCACGTTCAGTATAATTACTGCCCATACTTGATACAGAGCCAATACTGCCTTTTCGACGATGACCGGGTGGCGCCGGAGCAAGAAGTCCTAGAGAGGACAGGGCGTCAGACTCCTCGGGGCGATTACCGCGTAATACTGTCGAAGTTGCCCAACGAATTGAGCCTGAAGAGAGGGCAGAGAGGGTGGCGGAAGCTGGCGGGTGCATGGAGGATCCGTCAGAGGTATGAGAGGCCGGAGGGCTAGGAGCATCCAGAGAATTTCGCGCCAACCGTATAACGGGGGTCGGGGGAGAGAGGAAAAACTGATTATCTGAAGGTGAGCTGGCAAGGCTTGAGGGGGGTAGGCGGGAACCGTCTAGGGACGGGGAGGGTCGCGTGTCTGAAGGCATACCATCATCTTGCACGCCGACTACAGCAATCTCAGGAATGTCGAGATGATCGGACGCCATACTGAAGCAGACAGCGACAGCGAGACGGGTGGAAAGCCTTAAATGGCCACCAGTACTACATAAAAATTGTTGTAACTGAGGCTGTACCAAATAAGGATAATATATCTTGGCATTCTCTTGGCATCTCTTGCCGTGTCTCTGCCGTGTCACACACGGATCTGGATATCTTCCTCTAGCTCATTTGGTTTGGCCGGCCTTTGACTCAATAATCACTAGACTGGTAGCAACACTACAGCTGCCACCAGGATCCAGAACAATAAACAAGTATCATAGTATTTATTGCAATGCAATAGCATGATCCACATAATTACTGCCTCCCCTCTACATCCATCTACATCCCGATCTCCTTCCATTTGATTCCTCACCTCACTCCCATCACACTCGGTCCCCTGAGTACAGTGTTTGGGGGAGGGCTACATAGCTCTCAAAGCCATGGGCCTAGGCTGCGTTGCAGAGAGGTCAAAGCCAGATACTGTACTGTACTGCACAATGCATCCTCCAGCGTTCATGCGTTCACGTGGCAGCAACCAGGCAACAGCGCGGCTGAGTCCGTTACCATAATCGTACGTTTTCGTGGGGCCTGCCAGCGATAGCACTGCAGAGCCTCCTTTTTGGCAGTGAGAATTTACATGAAAAGTAATTGAACCTTGGGATATCTGGGATTGCATGAGTGCCAACAACGTGCTTGGGGTTCGCCTGTAGAACGGGGTGCGGCACGCTGCGCGAAATTGATTGGACAATTCGGTCCCACGTCACCAGCCGTGGGGACAGGCAAGCGAGTCAGGGGCAAGTCACGAGGCCGCGCACGCGCAGGAACACGGCGACCGCTGGTTCGAACTTGCCGCTAACCAGCTGGGCAAGTCAAGGGATGTCCTCGAGAGCGTATTACTCGCCAATTGGATCGACTATTGTCGCCGCCATATTCGAGGCTATTCGGAGAATGGCCGTTGGTTCATCCAACCCGTGACCCGATCGAGGAACTTCGAAATAGTTTCTAATTTTGACCCGTCAAATACCCTTCCTGGCTTGGGCTTGCAACACGAATTTTGTGACTTGTTATATGCTCCGACACACTGCGGCCATTCGCACGTCGCCTTACATCAAGGCGCTGCCCCGACCGCATTCGATGCCTTCACAGAAAATTCTGCCAACGTCCTGTTCTTCCCATCATCCTATCCTCGGTGCAACATCCCAGAACATCACCTCCGCCCATACGAGGCGACCCCCGGCCCAACAGGAGGGACCGCCTACCCTCCCCCCCCTACTTCCCCCGCTGTCACTTCATCTGCACCTGTTGTGCCTCCCTCTCCCGCACCCCATCTAAGCCATTCCACTGCACCCATCACATACGGGACGTCACTTGGTGAAATCCTTGATGTACCAATACCCACTACTCAGGTCGCCACATCGTCTCCCTCTACTCCGGAGTATTTCGATGGCCACCAACAACCTGCTACTGTACGGGGTGTAGTAGTTCGTGGTACAACGCAAGGCATTTCTGGCCTCCCCGCTACCTCATTGATGGCCAACTCCGACACTCTTTCCACCACAGCAGCTTCTACATCTATCCCTCTGCAACTTTTCGCTTCCCAATCTACTGGTACCGTCGCGCCTTTTGGAGCACCTGACATGACAACCACCGTTCCGAGCCACACGCCTCCTGTGGGGTTAGAGCCATTCTCCCCCTCTCCGCCATGCCAATTTGACCAACCCCCCCACCCATACCCACACCCACATCCACACCCACGCCTACTGCCATTTCTCTCGTTTCTCTCCAGGCGAACCCTGATGCCGCGGATACGGATATCCCTATCCTCATGGATGCTCCTTATCACCCATATCAAACAGCGCGACCAGGTCCTGAAATTGCTGCAAATGTTTTCCCCGGCTACAACTTCCCCTCGCGATGTGGATCACCCACAGTAGAGTGGAAAATTCGGGGGTCTCTTGGCGGCGTTGATGCGCAGTCGTAATTTGTTGACGATGCCGTAAGATTACGTTTATTGTAAGTTTCCGGTGTGTTTTGTCTTAGAGGCATGTCATGGCTCACGATGAGTGTAGATCGCGACACACAGTCCATGGCAAGGCATGACCAAGTACTCTGTAAGCCTGGAAACCCTCCGATCAGTAGATTTTCCTCACTTGCCATATGTCAATACTAGTATTACCACATAGCAGCTCCGGGTGGTATTATGAGAAGTGAAGGAGCTCCATGGTTGGCATGCTTGTATATATGTGTCTATATGTCACGGTCGCCTTGCATTCCCAGTACCGATGCAATCCGGGCATCATGGCGTGCTCTTGATTGCCACCTTTTTCTTGTTAAGATATCTCTCTTGAGTTATCACTACCTGACATAGCTACCTTCTATTATTTGGTTGTTCATGTGCCGTACTTCTTCTCCAATGGGACCATTATATCTATATGAGAACCAAATGCTCGATTGTTTGAACCAGTCTGATGCAGCATTTCTTGTCGGATCGGATCTTATACTCACCGACCCTCACAACCAAGTGAGGTTACGGTGGCATAGATATGTCGTCATAAAGGTTGTATAACATGGTGCATCAGGAACTGTGAGTTTGAGGTCGATGGTTCCGAAGAACTGAGTACGTTGTTCATTGTTCATATTGGAACATTACAACGTACAGTAGACTCCCTCCTAACGCATACCTCTCGGGAAAGGCCCAGAGGTATGGGTTATTAAGGACTCGGAGTATGGGGTATGTGAGAGACTCAGGAGAGAGCCATACTGCAAAGGCGTCAACTTGGGAAATTCGAAAATGTATGTCCTATGGGGGAGGATGGGTTATACCTGGTATGTGTTAGGAGGGAGTCTACTGTAATGCCATGCCAGCATGATCATACATAGCTACAGCTTTGACTTAGGTAAGACCAACTCGCATGCGCATGCGGTAGGTACTATATCTGTGTGCAGTGAAAACAACAAAAAATGGGATGAAGGCGTGTGTACTGAAAATTAAGTTGTGTGGGCGGTATTCATGAGGCGCCACTTAGCGTGTAATGTCTGGATGATGATTGATCGTGATGATGTTTAGGTAAGACCATAGAAGCGCGGTGCACAGGCAGATTTCTCCGTGTCTAGGGACGGGGAAATGGTACGACGAGGTATAGACGCGCTCGCACGTCGTGTGGCATATGATGCTGCAGGCACATGCGGCCGCGGCGTTACGCCGAGCATTCTGAATATAGGATCATCGCGTGGCGTGTCCGGATGCACCTCGAGCTTGTTCTCCAAGAGTGCGGTGGATGATCTTGATGGATCAATGCCACCAAAGCTCCGAGAGCGAACCGACGGGACGAGGCTGCCAATTAGAGGTAACAACGTG
>QLOS01003365.1:0-13761 GCA_003313725.1 Russula sp. MG48 | reverse complement strand
ATGGGAAGGGTTGGCTTAGGCCAAGCACATTGGGCTTAGTAACTTTTGACTTAATAGTGCTTAAGGTAGAACTCATTCATGCACGGTTCGTATCACATGACCAAACGTGACAAAGAGTGACAAAATAGTGAATAGACTAAAGGCTCTTGAGGGGAGTGTAAAATGTATATTCTGCGACCAAGGAATCATTAAAATATGCATTTCAAATGGATCTGTGGTTCCATATTGTTTGTTTAGGCCTTTTTGAATGAGGAGATAGCTTTTTGGTAACAGTGCAGCGTGGGAGCTCAAATCACTGGTGACATAAGCAAGGTGCTATTTTTGGCATCTTACATTAGTGGCATGTCGGCTAGCAGCATCACCTATTCGACAGGACAGGGAAGAGGCGGTCTGTGCTGCAATTAGCAACTTTCCATGGCCGGGAAAATAAATGCTAGAAAGTAGTGGAAGCCAGAATGTGAAGGATAAATAAAATGTATGATGAATCTTCCAAAATGTTGCAACTTTAAAAAATTGGGCCAGAGCAGGAATCGAACCCCAATCTTCCCAGTAGTGCTTGACTTCCTTACTGTTACACCACCCAGCTATTCATCAGGACCGTCACTTCAACATATATTACAACAAATGAGGAACTTGCTACTGTGGTCCCGTGATGTCCACCCATTTGGGATCAGTTCATAATTCGGTTTCACTTATACATCACCTCACATTAGATAAGTTAATTTTTACATAGGTCACAAAAATGTCACATCATGTGATACGAACCGTATATGAATGCGTTCTACCTTACTATGTTTTTAAGTAGAAGTAAGCACCCTTAAGTGTAAATAATTAAAACTCGAATTTACCTGATGAGATGTAATACGGATAGTGATGTGTGTTGCCAAGTGCTTGTTTATAAGGTCAGGCCAGGGCCCATAACCTGGTAAAAATGCTGAGGGAGAACGAGGGCCGGCAGCAGTGCGCTGCAAGCACTAGACAAGTGGAAAAGAGATGAAGCGAGCAACGAGTGACTGAGAGGATGCGACGGAGATAACTTAGTAATAACACACGCAGGGCGTTTCAAGAACAACCAGTGAATTGCCAGTGCACTGTGCACTGGCTTTTAAGTACGTCGAGTCTGAGACCTATCGGGAGCGCCATCAGGCGACTCCTGCACATACACACAATGATCGCGCACATAAGAAACACATGAACAACAATCAAGAAAATAAACGTGCACGAGACCTTTGCAAGGCACGTCACGTGAGAGTGAAACAGAGAGTGAACATACACGTGAAAACCCGGCCCATAGACCAATCAAACAGGGACCAGCGCAGTCGCACTTGTAACCAAATAAAGTATGTGCCTTTGGGCGCACAAACTGCTGCCCATCAGCGGATGCATGAAAATAAGTGAGACCTAATCAATCAAGGGTAGGAAAAAGAATCAACGCATCAAGACAATGAGACATAAAGTAAGATCACGTATCATGAGTGCAAAACCACACCCAATCATCAAACCGTGCGCGGTCACGCTTCTAGGTGTGCCCGCATCCTTCCCCTTCACATCAGCTCAACCCAGGTGCACCCTCAGTGCCCCCAGGTGCCCGCACCTTCCCGCTATCTCCAGATTCCGCCATCTCACGCTCAGGCCCGAAGACTTTACACAGCGCGACTCCGGCGTGAACCATGTTTGACATACGGATACAGTACATGTCGTGATTTTGAGACCGCCTGGGGCCATAATACGGAGAGCTGGCTTGACGGGTATTATTTCTTGAGTGATACTCGGGTGCCCAGTACTGTAAGTGCGTTTGCACGTGGTCCCCATTGTTTTGATAATGGGTCTGTTCTGAATGATGTCTTGTAGCGAGGCTGAACTTCGAGTTGACTGAATCGCCATGCAACTACTAGTATCTATCTGTGTGGTTGTGGCCGACACTTTCCCTTGACTGCGACCTCTCGCGAAGAAAGTCGTGTTAGTGATCCTCTACCGTGCGAACCATTTCCGGTGAAATGAAACCCGAGGAGACTACGTTACGATTGTGGGATGACTCTTCCCGTAATGGAGTCCGTTGTTGCCTTTGATGACCTAGGTCACCCTGCCATGCGGTGATTGACAGGCACATCGCAATTAGAACGCTGATGCCGACTCGCCGGCCCTGACTCGTCGGAGCCCTCTCCCCCCGGAATCTACAGTATCACATCGTCCGCAACCTCGGTTATCATTGCGGGCTTAATAATTCCCACATCCGAGAGCCTTCCATTCTTCTTGATCAAGATATACGCGATTCTTATGAAGCTCTCCGTTTGGGGAAGATCCATACGCCGAACTGAAGTCGCTAACTTGTTCAAAATTGGTGTACGGTGTCCCTCAGTCCACTGTACGTATTTCATTCGGGCGATTCTTGGGCCGAAAGTGCAGTACACCCTCCACTGTAGCAATCTAGCGATGACCGGGTCAATCCCCTTCGGGTATCCCTACAATGTGAGTTGCCTGTCGTTTGCCTTGACTTGGCGTCCTCGTCACGTGGTCTCATAAATACCCAGCCTGAGCCCTTAACTTGAACCGGCAACATAGACGAAACCTTCAAATGGTCCCGGGCGCTCCTTATTGTCTCCTCCTAATCATCCTGGGCTACAAGGTGAAAGCACTCTTGTGCTACTACTTCATCTTATTTTGTGCTACCATCGACAGTATCCTCCTTCTCGCTCTCGGTTATGGCTACGTGTTGTCCTGCTGACCCTGCGAAGGTCGGGGCTCCTAGCACTTACACCAACTTTGACTTGCTTTATTGCAACGGGACAAAGACCAGCCCTCGGTTTTCTCGGATCTACGCCCTCCCGCGTGCGCCCACGTAGGTGTCTGTTAGAGAGCTCGATAGGGTCTACCTACAATTCACCGTGTCCTTTTTGGCTCTTTAAGTTGTGTCCCGTACTGTACAGTACAACGATCGACACCTGCCCATCGAGCCCGAAGTGGTCTAGTTTAATCTACTAAGCTATCCTCGGAAGTAGTTTCATACTACTACAGTAATAACCGAGAGTCAGTTCTAGACATTGGTACATTGGTTCAGTTCCATGTGTTGGATTACGGTATGGAAAGTCGCAGTCTCGCATTGCACATCCTAGAATATAGCTCGGAGGCTATGGAGATCGCGCGTATTGGGTGTCCGAATGATTTTTGGTCCCTCGCGGCGGACTCCAAGGTTGACTACAGTAGCTGAAGCTCTCGTACGAGGCTCAAGTCCCTCCCGCGTCGCGTTTTCAAGATCAACACGTTCACAACAAGTTACAATACAACGGAGCAGCCGCGGGGCTTTACGCGCGAACTAGGACTTTACCACTTCTTCTTGGCTTATCCCGAGGAAGCTCACAGGGTGGGTTGCTGGGTGGACGTAGCCAGCACGTAGGAGCCGGTTGAGATGTACAGTACAGTACAGTACAGTAATTTGCACACCTTGCTGTCTTGCTACCCTTATCTCGTTCACGTATCCTTGTCACACGATGTGAGGCCCATGGAGGGACTATTGGTTTCTGTGATACTGTATATGAATTCACTTGGTGCCTCTCTTGAGAAGTCTTATTCATACCTCAAGTGCAGGCACCACCTGCGGAGAGATCTCGTTTGGGGTGGTTGATGAAGGTCTTGCCGAGAATACCGAGAATAGAAGCTCAAGTTGTCAGGGGTATGTTTGACCTTCTCACTGGAAGCTTATGGAGGCCTCTATCCCGGGTTACTGTAATACTGAGAATAGAAGTTGTCAAGGGAATGTTTGGCCTTACTTCTCACTACCTCTGGGAGCTCGCGGAGGCCTCCATCCGGGGTTCCGTATACGTACTACTACAATAGGCGTTTCCATGTTTGGTGGTCTCATTGTGTCACTTCGGCAGTTTTGTTCGGAGGGAACCATGATGTGATCCCAAATAAGAAACTTCTTTGAACTATTTTCTTGATCCCATGATGTCTACGATATCCTCGGGCGAGCGTGAGGGACGACCGCGGTTGAGAATTTTGGGAATTTGGGAGCGCCACAGTGACGGGACGTCAGTTTATGGGTAAACTCCCCGGCCGCCAGTGACCGTCCCTTCTACAGTACTTCCCCCTCCCCATGTAGTCATAAAGTAGACCTCCGCGAGTTACGCCTATATACCCTCAGTTCCCCCATTACTACCCCTCGTCTTTTCTATTACCCAGGAGTGTTCGGTCCACCACTGCCGATCGGGTAGTGGGGTGCAAGTGTATCTCAACTCCGTCTTGCGCTATGTCCGACCCCGCAGCAGAACTTCTACTAGCCCTTTACGAGACGTACAAGGCGACGGCGTACAGCAACCTCTTCGTCGGTATCGTTTTTGGTGAGCACCCGCAAAATGTCTCATCGTCAATTTCCCGAACGTTCAACTTTGGCCATCATCCTATCAGGCGCATATGTCGTACTTTACGCCACGTCGCTCTACATCCTTCTGTAGGCATCCTTGTCCTGTCCCGCCCCCCAAATTCTAAAGCCGGCTTGTGCTGATGGACCTCTAAATCAAAGGCGCAACGGCGGCGTGTTACGCTCGACGCCACGCCTCTTCATGTTCGCCATGACGAGCGCGATGTTCGTTCTGGGTCTTATCGTGGTCGTGCTTAAGACGTCGCTTGAATATCAACAGCTCACGCGCATGTTCAGCCCGTCTGGCGATTCATCATGGTCTATCCGTCGTATCAACGTCGTCACGGCCGTCGGCGCAACCACCGCGTGTATTATTGTGGGCGCATTTTATTTAGCCGTTTGGTAGATTTTGACAAAGTTGCTGACTCGATGCGTCCCCTCTCCCCTCAAGTTTATACTTGGCAATATTGTCTGTGCCTGGAGAGCGGCTGTGCTGTGGAATTATGATCGGAGGGTTGTTGCGGTCCTCGCACTGTTCGTCCTCGGAAATATTGGCAGGTTCTTCCTCAAGTGGAGCGATGGCGTTCCTAACCGTGTCTTAGCTGCAGCGGGCTCGGACCTCGGCTTGAGCCTCGGGCCTCTTTTCGGTCCTTCTCGTCAATCCATTCAAGACATTGTTAATCCGAAACCCGACGAACGCACGCTAATTTTGATCGGACCCACCCTTGCAACCAACGTCCTGTCCACGGTACTGATAGGAATCCAAGCGTGGTAAGCATTGATATCATCGCTCCTCTCGTCTTTTCCCTGAAAGAGAAAACAGGAAAAACCGATGCGTGCTGATGAAACACCTCGGCACAGACAATGCTACGACGAGGGTGGAGAAGATTTTTGCGATGTTGATTGAGTCTGGATTTGCCTATTGCTGCATCTGGGCACGTCTGTTTGCTTGTTTCTCGACTTTCAATTGCTGATCCATGGGTGTGGATAGGTCCTCTACCTAGTCTCTACCTGCCGAGTATTACCAGACCCGGGCTTCGCAGTCATCGATGCCGTTCTTCCCTACGCCTCGGTTCGTCCTCACACACTCCCCCCATTTCTCTCCCACTGATCTGTTGCCTTGGTGCAAACAGGGTCTCTGCCCGACAGCGATCATCATCTTTGTCGTGTTACAAAAATCCCCAACTTCCACGATAACGAGGTACTCTGCAAGCACACACTTTTCACGCTTTCCACAACGCGCGACGGTGGAGAGGCGAATACCGATATCGGCGATCTATACCCGGGGTGACGACAGATACACTGATTCGGATATGACTGCGCTACCAAATCCACCACTTGATAAAGGCAAGCAGTAGACTTTCAATAGGACCTGGCTATCACGCAATCTTGTAACCTCAATTGGCATTGGCTGTAGTATCATTATGTCGCACAACAGGGTAATAAATTAGACCAGTTCAAACACTCGTGGCGGCCTCGATCGCTTCTTGTTGTGCTTGGGGCTTGGAAAAGAGTAAAGTTAGGATGTATTGGCCAAGTGCCACATACCTGCAAGCTTCCCCTGTAGCTCTTTCATAATTCATTCATGGTCTCTCAACCCCCTCCTTTCTTCTCCCTCTCGCACTTTCGGATGTGAGCTCCGAACACCTGAGGATGGTTGTGGCCTCCACAAAAGGTACAATACCATTTATCTGCTGCTGAAGCCGTTTCGGCGTACCCTGTAGCAGCATTGGGATCTGGAAATCCCAGATATGGCTTGCAAAAAAGACAAAGACGGATAGAGGTCGCGTGCACATCCGAGTCACCATAACAATGAGAGCGAGATTGGTTACAAATTGCTCCAACAAAAAAATAGGCTTCAAGGTGTAACTACCGATATTGTGTGTGATGACATGTGAGAAGATTCGGAAGCGGGAGTAATTAGCTTAAAATGGCCGAGCCCGGCCCGCAATCTGAGAAGAAAAAAAAAAAGAAAGCTGTGCATGTTGGAGCCGAGGCGTACACTGGAAAGTTGGGGGAACCCGAAGGACATCTCTGAAGTCTGAACAGTACCAGGGACTGGGACCGAATGGCTTGTCCGCTCTGCTGACGTACCGATGCTCGCTGCTGTCTCCTGAGACTTTTTGTGGTAATTGGTCGCTTGCTTCTTGAAGGTCCCGTTCAGCGGATTGCGCCACGGAGCGAGCGTCAAAGCCCGAGAAGATTGTACGCATGGTACTGTAAGTGGCACCGCAACTGAACCTGTGTCGCTACCGTGCCCGTGCCCGCAGTGCCCGTGCCCATACACTATGTTGGCCGTGAAAAAAATTGCCAGGGTAGCCTGGCTCGAGTACATAAACTCGAAGATTCTCTTGCTGGGTTGTTGCCAACTTTTCTCTCTCACTTTCACAGTATCCTTCTTTTCTCGCATAATCAGAACAACTAAAGACCGTGCTCCCTGCACCGATCCACTGTCATCACTATGCGCACCACTATCAACCTGTCTGTCATCATCCTTGCGCTCGCAGCCTGGGCTGCAGCAAGCCCTGCGCTAAGCAAAACCGATGGCGACCAGAACCGTCCGATGGTAAAAGGTTCGTTTCCTTCTTTACTAGATAGGCCTCCTTGCTACGGAGATTACTCACTCTGCCCAACTCATCGTAATTAGCCCGCGCTCCCGCCTGGGCGCATGATTCCGGCGGTCGCTATGATGCTGAGTAATACCTCCCTAACCGGCTATATACCACATGCAGAAAGTTTCAGGTTTTGGGAGGCCGGAGAGGGACATTGAGGGGTGGATATGGACGGACTACTTCTCCCTTAAAGTTTCTTTGTTACAGAGGTGACTTGTGGGACCTGACAGTTGTGTTATAATCTCCCTTGTGTGGCTCGAGAATACCCATTTAGTGATGAACTGAGCGGCCATGGCGCGTGGGAGTTGAACAAACCTGTCGTTGTTTAAGGCGCTTTGCCATGTCTTCCTCCCAGAAACGTTCAGTTCGGCCCCGGGCCAGCATGACTGATAGGCTCCTTGTGCATGCTTTATTCCTTTAGAACCCACCTTGGAATGTGCTGCATCGATCCAGGCGGATGGTTGGTCTTGGAGTTAGAGGTTATCACGCAGTGAATGACGGGGGGTGCCCGCCGAACAGATCTCATGTTCGCTACGCTACTATCGTCCCTAAGTACTATGCCTGTATACTACTGTTTATCACTCTCGATCTTATCTGCAATCTAAAACTGATCTCATCATCCCTGGACGTCTCATTAAGACATCCTGAGTCACCTAGTACCGATCTGGCTAGTGCCGGATTGGTCCTCCCCCAACACTCCCCTTCAAGCCGGTACTAGCCCCCAGCTCTGGGTATACTATATATCTATTTATTTTTCGGGTGTTATCAGGTCCCGATTACTAATATAATCACTATTATGAACTTCTCGGAATGTCAACAGTTTTCAACGATGTGCATGGCGCCTTCTATCCTTAGGTCTCTATGCCCTGAGGATGCGCTTTAACGTGCTTCAGTACTGCAAGCCTTGGCAATACGCGGCATCAACACTTAGGCTTTAAGCCTGGTCACGTTCGCCATGCTCACATAAATCACGTCCCTTGCAATATACTATAGGAGTAGACTTCGACTCCTTTTTATTTTCGGATTACTCTTGCGACAACTCTGGATCGCTTCTCGATGTGTGATTATCACTTGCCAGTATCGGCATGCCCCACTTCTGGTGCTATTGTGCAGACTATCACGTGCATTATCTCTGTCTCGCGCGGTGTCGAGCATCTCTTATGCTCCTGGTAATTCCGCGTGTGAATTGTATGCTGCACTCTATGCTTCAGCATGTATCGTGCAAGTTTCTGTCTGCCTCTCCACCAGATCTATTAGACTGGTGCATTCACCATACCTGGCAGTGCATATAACTCGATATAATCGTGTCCAGGTCTTACCATTGTTAGTCCTTTGACACCAATTTTGCACAGCTAAACCGAATGTCCATTCTCTGGATATCGGTCTCACACTCTAGGGAATACTATCCCTGGGCCTAGGAATTGCTTCCCAGAGTTGGTCAAGCTCTGTTCAATCGTGCGTTCCCTTTTATACTGATCTGAGGATTCTGTTAATCCCTTTTAGGCTTTTGGATTATCCCGCGCTGCTTTTGCGTGTATTTCTCCACGAGCAACATGGGTTACCATTAATGACACATACATCTTTCGCTCTTCGATGTCGCATCTTTGTTACTGTCAATGAACTTCCAAGTCCACTTCTGTTGGAGTTGGGTCTCCTCGTTTTCACCCACTCTGACCACTCTTAGGATCTACTGGTGTCCCTTTGGTCGTTGGGTCCATCGCCAGAGATTGCGACATGCACAAATTCTGCCTCTGGTGGAATTCTCATGCTTTCCTCATCTTCTCCCTCTGAATCTGAGAAGGGGTCAGCTAAGCGTCTGTAATTGGGATGTTTTCCCCTAGTCCTGCGACGTGGAGGTTCCTTTGAACCTATTTCTCCTTCCACTGGCAATTATCCATATTTCCTCTTTTAGAGCATTGTCCGGAGCCTCTCCTATACTTCGCGGGGCACTCCGTGTGTCCATAGGTACAACAGTTGATATCCTGCTTTTTGTTTTTGCAGTCTCATCTGTGTCCTTCAGTGTACATGTGTACTTCCCGTTCATGTGTAGGTGGTCCGAGTTGCATGTGCTCCCCTCCGCCTCCCCTTCACGTGTAACTTAGGATGTTACGGCGATCTCTTCTGGTGGGGTATAGTCTGGAGGACAAGGGAATCGAAAATTCCTGGAAGTAAATACTTTGGCGCATAAATGCGCTCAGGACTTTGGCAACATTTTCCGTTGCACGATCTGCCCTAGTACATCACCTATATAGGTATGATGTATTTTCCTAAGTAGATT
The DNA here is from genome assembly GCA_003313725.1 of Russula sp. MG48. Lineage (NCBI taxonomy): Eukaryota > Fungi > Basidiomycota > Agaricomycetes > Russulales > Russulaceae > Russula > Russula sp. MG48. Next base: position 4,514 of record QLOS01003365.1, on the reverse strand, counting down.
TCTCACTCCACCATCTTTTTTATATGATGTGGAATCATCTAACACTGTCTGAGTTTGTGAATTATTTCACAGACATGCCACACGCTATGTGGCGCGTTCACTTGGAAGTTATGTGTCAATGTCGAGCTCCCCTTCAAGCTCAGGGGTGATACTGCCGCGCTGCCAGTCAAGTCATCTTAGACTCAGTGAATCCAAAGTTCGCAGTGAATTCTACGCTTGTGAGTGTGGTATATTCACACCATAACTCATTCTCTATTCGACGTGCGTGGTGTACTCTTGACCCATTGCTCATCGCACCATGTGCGAAGGCTCGCGGCCGCTACATATGATAATGTCGTAAATTATTATGGAGTCATTTTCACACTTCCCCGAAGATCCATATCTTATATGGTCATTGAACACTGTCGTCCATGTGACGTCAACGTGAAGTGTTTAGGTTCTTTTGGCTGTTTCTCTCCAGCATATCTAAAACAATCCAGTTAATGGATATCCTGTCCACGCCAAATCCGCGGACTCAAGTCTTATAATATAACTTCTGAAGGTCACAATATTTAATGTGTCCGCAGCATAAATGTCATGTCACTTAGCCCTAAGCGCCTTCTGCGCTGGCAAACATGCTAGGACGTAAGCTTCCTTGTTTGGCATAATATACGCCTGCTATTATCACTTTGCCTTCACGCCAGAGGCTATACACTCTTCACGTGGTTCAATAAGTGTGAGCGTGTCATCTGTTAATGCGCACGGCCATTCTTCTATCCCCTATTTCCCAATCGGGATCGAGTGATCCCTATTGGTGAGGACATTCCTTGGAGTGCGTCACTTCTCGTTAAGCTGCACAGTCCGGGTTCTGTGACAATTTATTATCATGTAATTCAATGTCTCAGCTTTTTATGCTGGCAAACATTATATATGACTCTCAGCAGTGTCTGATTCACTAACTGATGTTCTCTAGGAGTCTCTGAGTCATGCTGTGCCATCCTGCTCGGCACGTCAGTTCCTTTCATAACTCTGGTATGTGCACGCGGTGGTTGCGGCAAACTTTTTGGACTCATCAAATGTAATCGTTTCGACCATCAATGATAGAAGACATGATTGTTATTGACATAAACTTTTAACAGTATCATACCATAACTTTCACTGGTGTCTATAATATCTGATTTCTCTGCGGTCTGCATAATTAAGTGGTTACGTATGATCACCGCGGTGTTAATCATGTCTTCACCCACGTGGATCACTAAGTTCCGATAATGTTTTCAGCTTGCTTGAGCTTCTCATTAAGCTCAGCGATCACTACGATCGACGGTGACGCTGTTCATCGCAAAATCCTCCTCGAGCTCGGGAATGTCCACAAGTTCTGGGATATTCGCCTCTTCGTCGAGGTCACTCTCCAAGTCGAACTCGCCTTGGGGTTTGGTGTTCACAATGTACTCAAGATATGGCTCAATCAATGTGTCCCAGGAAGGAGGGAGCGATGCGATTACAATCATCTTGAAAAGAGCGTCAGGTAACCTGTACCTTTGGCCACCTATGAGGTTAATGCGCTTGCAGTAATACTCAAGCTTGTTTATGTGAGCAATTATATCATCGCCCTCATTGGCGGTGGTTGACATGAGAGTACGCATGAGTGTTATCATAGTTTCTGGCTCATGGATACCTCGTAGTTCTGCCAACATATCGTAAGTGGTAATGGAGTGACAGACATGTACCTTCTGTGTGTTAGTCAGACTGTCATAAATAATGTACATGGCATATGTGTCATTGTATAACCAGTTGTTTGCGCCTTCAGGGTCAGTATGCGCATCAGGGATGCAAATCGTCCCTTCAGCATATTCAGCGACACCGCACAATTGGAGCACTAGATTTATACTGTGGCTCCAGTTAGGCCAGTTTTCTTCATCGAGAGGTTTCATAATCTCGGTGATAGCTGTGATGTCATCAATGCGAACGTGGCTGACAGAGGGGGTCGACGTAGTGGGTGGAACAGTGATAATGGAGACACCAGGATTAGGGGGAGTGACAACAATGGTGGGTTGCGTGGCATCAACATGAGAGGTCACAAGAGTAGAGGCAACAGGAGGAGTGATGGCAGCCACAGTATTGTCGACAGAGGGATTAGCAGTGAAAATAGGGGCTATTGGAGCGAGCCCTGGCACAGTAGGATTGACAGGGGCGCTCGAGTTGTTGGTAGCCATCGGAGAGATGAACAATGATAGTGAGAGCGAGTTAAAGATGTATGAGGGAAGTTTAGGGCACAGGGCCCATAACCTCTTGGAGTTAGAGGTTATCACGCAGTGAATGACGGGGGGTGCCCGCCGAACAGATCTCATGTTCGCTATGCTACTATCGTCCCTAAGTACTATGCCTGTATACTACTGTTTATCGCTCTCGATCTTATCCGCAATCTAAAACTGATCTCATCATCCCTGTGTTAGGCTCAAGCGTGGCCTACTGCACGACGTGTGCGTCTGGTGGTGTCTTGGCTTGGTCTAGCCCAAGCCTAGGCTTCTGAGAGACTCTGGAGGGCCTGGAACACGCAGGCGAAGTGTGGTTCACAAGTGCACGAGTGCTGGCAATGCACGAGTGCGAGAGGACAGTCTTTCTGGTCTGGGCAGTTACTTGGTCAAGTTAACCAGTACCTGCTGAGCCCAGAGAGAGGAGGGACAACTTGTCAAGGCGACGGAGTGGTTAGAACAAAGAGTCCTATCACTCCCACGCCTAGAGAAGCAGTGAAGGCTCGAGGTCGCACTAGGGAAGTCCCTGGGAGGAACTCGAGCTTCAGAACGGGTAGAACTAGCTTGATTGCTCAAGAAGTCGAGTCTGAGGTACATAGAGACAAGGCGACGCACTATAAGTACTTAGCAGGGTCAAGGGTAGGTAGGAGTGCGTCATGGTAGGTAATGATGTCACAGGTGTGGGCACTGGGTAGGGTAGAGGGGACGCGTCATAGTACAGGGTACAGGGTACCATAGCAAGTGGTCAGTAAGCGTAGAGCTGCCCAGAGGTGGCAGGGTAGAGGGTAGGGGTACAGGGCAATGAAAAAGTAACAGTAAGCAGTCCAGCTCGTAACACCCTGGATGTCTCATTAAGACATCCTGAGTCACCTAGTACCGATCTGGCTAGTGCCGGATTGGTCCTCCCCCAACAGTTGGTTTTTGACTTTTAATTGATTGCATGGAGGCATTCTGCCTGTACTCAGGCACTCTCAGTCCCCCCGGGAGTTCTTTTCAAGTTGAACCACTTGTCACTCTCCGATTTTCACCCTCAATCCCGCACTCGTACTTCAAGTTCTTGCGGTTGCGACTTCTGCTTGCGGCGGGTCTTACTCTTTCGACTAATCGACAATCCCTGCTATTCATCCTGATGTGGTCTACCATCGTAGGTCTATGGCACCACTACGTCCGTTGAATGTGCTTCTCAGAGTCGCCATCGATTTGAAGCCGGTCGGTGATCTGAGCTTATGGGCGCTGTCCTACCAAAAAATTGTCCCTGTCGCTGATTATTTCGAGGACAGAGCTCAAGCTTGAAGGTGCGTACGGTGTTCCTACAGACATCAACATAGCCAATTCCTTTCGGCGCGACTTATTTCTCCCCGTCTGGTGATTGTCGCTGTGCTCGTGCATCCCCTACCATTGTTTCCGATGCAGGGATACACTTTTCCGTTGAGACCGCTACCGCGTAGAACAAAATTCTCCCAATGGACAACAAGCCCTGGCCGACCTTGGTCAAGAGGATCGAGTCGCCCAACCTCCGCAATAATATCCACAGCCCTGATTTTCTCATGTTCCTTCAGCCTCTGCCTTTTCTGCGGCCTCATGCGCATCGGCAATCTTCGTCCGAGTCTCCAGTTCCTGGGCAGTTTCTAAACCTCCTCCCCATGCATCTCCAAAAGGCGTCCTCGCCGCTGCCGGACAGTCCTTGACTGTTCGGCGTCTTTCGCCGTTTTCCAGGAGGCGTATATTGCAAAACTTATCACGACGATGTCCGGCATCAAGCTCTCTCCGCCTCGTGACCTCAACGAGAAATTTCTCGAACCATGTTCTTCCTCGCTATTACTCGGGGGTTTGAGTCTCGTGCCAGGCACTGGCAACATCTCGTGACCGAATTCGGCTCCGAGTCGGACACGGGTCGCTGGCCCGCGGCATTTCGCACACTGCCTCAGGTAGGAAGTGCGATTGTGGATGGTTTCGCTTGTGGTTCGGGGTGGCGAGCTGGGCGTCGCTGCGTGTGTTAGAGTTGTTATCCCTGGCGGTACAGTTACCACAACACACTCCGACAGGTTCTAGACGGTGAGCAAGGTGAGTCCTGTAAGGTGACTACGCCCGCTGCGCTCGAAATGAGCACTTCGACGCGTCCACAACGCGGCTAATCCGAGCCTATGTCACACCTGCCTGCATCGTCCCTCATTCGGATTCGTCGTCCACGCGCCCATCATCCCTCTTTCTCTTCTCCTTAGCCCAAGCCCCTTTAAACCACACCCTCTCCATCCGTCCTGCCCTCCGAGCGTCCTCCTCGAC
>QLOS01003363.1:0-15158 GCA_003313725.1 Russula sp. MG48 | reverse complement strand
TGAAAACAATCCCTTTTCACCAACATGGGCGTAGTCCGTCCCGTAAGTGGCCCGGGGCCGGTAGTCTTACGAGTTACTACATGTGGACAAACGATAGCATCCCCTGGTTCTTAAGGGCCGCGCGCCACACGGTACACTACTGTCCGATTTCAGGCACTGTATTGTACTGTACTCACAGTGGCCCTCGCTTTCATACACCCGTACTATTTTCTTGCCCTAACAAACACTGCCCATGGAGATGGGTCCCGCACCTTACAAGGACAGCTGCGGAAGTCTTGCGGAATCACCTCCATTTCAACCCTTCTGTATCCGGTGCAACTACGTTCGCGGTCTATGCGCAACGTATCAGCCTCCATGCGTACTCCCACTCCATTTGTAACAACCGGCCCCACATACTCCCCAGTCGGATATCTCGGCGCATGCCCTCAAAGTCCGTCGAATGCTCCTTTGACCACCGATTCCTGCTGCGCGCGGTAGAGCTTACCAACCCCGGGCGCGGGCACGGCATCCTCGCAGCGTCCGTGGTACGCAAGCGGCTTCTCGAGAACCTGAGCGACGCGTAGGGCGACGTGTGTCCAAGCGCCCTGGTTCCTCGGTTCTTCCTGCACCCACCGCACATCGCGGGCGCCGCTTAGTGCCTGACGTAGTGCCTCGAACGGGAAAGGGCATAGCTCCTCGAGCCTGACGACCGCGACGCGCTCACCAAGCCCACGTGCGTCCCGCTCCTTCACGAGGTCATAGTAGAGCTTCCCAGAGACGAGAATGACCCGTTCGGCGCGGCCCACCTCGACGAGTGGATCGCGCAGCACAGGCTGGAACGTAGTTGGCCCCTCGAGTTCGGACAATGACGAAGACGCAGCCTGCCGGATCAATCAGTGGGGCCCCTTCCTCATCGCCACTAACGTGCGTGCTGCGCCACCACATACAGAAAGACGCAAAAGGCCCTTTGGGGCTGCTACAATCAGGGGTTTGCGGAAATTGCGCTTGATCTGACGGCGAAGAAGATGGAAATATTGTGCTGCGGTCGTCGGAAAGGCAACATTCATGTTTACATTCGCGCACGTATACGTGGGTTTAAAGCGGTCATTCGTGAGCTGTCCTCGAGAATTAGTGAAAGAATGCTACTTTGTAGTAAAAACCGACTTGTAACATGCGCTCCAGCCGCGAAGAGGAGTGCTCTGGACCTGCTCCATCGAGGCCGTGTGGGAGGAGTAGGACAATTCCGCTTTGTTTCAGCCACTTGGCTAGAGAGATCAATGCATCAGATCCAGGATGTATTTAGAAAGGGTTGAAATTACTCACTCTCAGCGGATGCGATAAAAGTGTCAATGATGACCTGTAGTCATAGGTACAGATTCTCAGGGCACTTCAGGCAGAATTATGCCCCCACCTGAGCACCATTGAAAAAATCCCCGAACTTGTAAGTAAGAAACGATCAGCCTTGATCCTTTCAGATCGGATCGGGAGATGCACCTGGGCCTCCCAAATTGGCAACATGTTCGGCTTTTCCCAGCTCAACCCATACTCGAACTTTGACATTTCCTATTTGAGATTCTCAACATGGAAAACAACTAAGACTCACCCCGAGCACAGCCAGCTCGCTCAAGGAGCCTCGGTAAATTCAGTTAAGCCGGGATGTCCGGGATGTCGATACAAGATCACATAACTTACTGTTTGCTAGTTCGAGCTTCCCTTGGGAGCCCAATTCCGCGTTTAGAGGGACAACAACGGACTCTGTCTTCTGATCAACTAGCATCGCATGTCTGCACAACGTGAAAGCAAGCATGCTCCAATCAGGTTCTTGATAACGTACCTTTGACTAAACGTTCCGCGTCCAACGTCCTGCCCCGAGATCCGGACGTCGCATCCTTCGAGCATCAATGATCCAAGTGCCATGGCCTGCCATGGTCAATCAAATGAACTGCCAGTCGGTAGGGGAGAAAACCGCCCACTTCTGCGGTGGCCCAATCCAAACCTGCGCCCTTCTCGATCGTCTGCAACCGGTTCTTCACGTGGCGCTGCAGTCTTGGATGGATCTCCTGCGCTCATCATCACATCATCGTCTAGTCAAGCCGCCGTAGATGAACATACAAAGCCGGAAGGGACCGTGACGCTCGCACGCCCAACTTTCTCAAGGACTTTGCGGGCAACGCCCGTCGCGGGATCACGCTCTGCTTTCTCGTCTGCGGGCCATACCATGTCTTTCCACTGGCCCTGGAACATCAATGCAGTGGGGGTGTGCGCATCTGCCTGAGCGAGCCCAGCATCAAGACGGCCACGCGCCGCATCGCGCACAGCTTGGGCATCAGCAGAAGTAATAATATCGTCCGACTAGGATGAGGCTACTCAGGAAGGAGATCAAGGAAAGAAATGGGAGACACACGATGAGCTGTTCTTCATAAAGTGTAGGGACCGACTTCCTAGACCGTATCTTTTCGTACATCACAGGTTGCGTGAATGCAGGCTCGTCAAGCTCATTGTGGCCCCTATCAGAGTGAACCTTCTCAGGAAGGAGCAAGACGGTCGACAAGAAAGACGTGCCAGCGACGATATACTAGAAGGTCAACTATTATATCTTTGCGGAAGTAATGCCGATACTGGAATGCGGTATCAACAGCCCGAGCAACGTCTACCAGGTGTTGTGAGCAAGAGAAAAGGAGAAAGATCGAAGCCTTGCCTTCTGGATAGTCGCCATTGACGTGGAGCACGGGAGCATTAATCATTTTGCCGACATCAGAACAGTACAATGAAGAACGTGCGCTCGAAGCTGGGGTTGTGTAGCCAATGCTTCGCGGAAATCTAAGTAAGAAATCTATCAAGGAACGGATGACTCACTTGTTACTGGACGCATAAACGATATATCAGAGATGAAAGCACAGTGCGTACAGGGGCGCGTAAAGATAATACCCACTTGACAACTATGTGAACACTTCCCCCACTCGTAAAGTGAGGAAGATTGCCTGGGAGCATGATTAGTGGGGAGAAACCAAGCATTTGGGGCGACGCACTCAAGCCGAGAGTCTCCATAACCACGCCCTGCCCAGTAAAGCTTGCATCTCCATGCAATTGAACGCACATTGCCTTGTCGCCGAGCATACAGTCTTCAGGGGACGAGTTGAGGAGCGAGTATTGCTTCGCACGTGTCTTGCCGAGGGCGACAGGACTCACAGCTTCGAGATGTGAAGGATTTGGGAGTAAAGATACTTTCACCTCAGCACCTTCGTAGGTCAAGGTTGGTGAGGCGACTGGATGGAAGACCTTCAGCACCCGGAGAGAAAGATGGAGGAGGACCATACCCAAGTGACTGATTACATCCCCAACGGCTCCCAGCTCTTCGGGGATCTCGTAGCCACCCCTGATTTTATGAAATAGAGAAGCCGGTGACAGTTGTAACAGGCCCGCCAACAGGTTCAGACGACCTCGATGGGGCATGGCGAGCACGATATGCTGCACGCCAGCTGGTCCAACTTGCCTGAGCGAAAGAATTGAATTTCGATGCTAGATGAAGCGCTTACCTCGGGCGGCGACTGAGAAGAGGGTGTCGAGGGCAGGGATCATCGACTCGCCTCCTTCCAGACCATAGCGCTTCAGGTTGGGGAACTTGAGCTGGAGGAACTGGTCGAACGTCTCGCTCTGAGCGAGGAGCTCATGGATACGCGTCTTCTGAGAAGGGTCCAGAAGGGGCGGCGTGCGCGCCTCCAACATGTGCGAGAACCAGAGGCGCTCGGTCTTGGAAGGCGAGTGCATGTACTCGTACGCGATGCGCCCAACGTACACCGAGCGTAGGTGTTTCGTGATGTCGCGTAGTGTCCAGTGCTCGGGGTCGCCCGGTGCTTCGCCGACGCGTTTCGTCCATAGGATTCCATTGACGTCGTACGTCCTGGAGCCGTCAGTGAGTCCATAACGCTTAGGGTCAAGGGCATCGACGTCCTCGCGCTGGAGGAGGTCCAAGGGGTCTATGCGTGCAGCTCGATGTCCGTGCACACGCAACGAGTCAACGTATCGGAGGAGAGGCGCATTCTTGACCCGGTTGTGAAGCTGTGCAGGGGAGTCTAGGAAGGTGGGAATCTATCAGAATAGTTATCTAGCAGAGAGCACCATCAACGCTCCGTCCGGGGGACAGTCCATACAGCTCCTCGTATAGCGCGATTCGGCGATGCAGCACGGAACATTCAGCAAGTGCGAGAGTCAACTTACAATCAGGCAACGTGAACGCGCGGGGCTTTCGAAACCCAAATGACTCGTCGTGATAGCTTCGTGCTACATGTACAGTAGTCAAACTTGGTCGAAGGTGCCGAACAGATTGACGGTGGGTGAGAAATGGCATCGTGTCTGGCACGAGGCTGGCATTGACTACTTGACCCTACGGCCGGAGCATGACCGTCACGGTGACTAACTTAACTTAGGCTGCCCTACCCTACGATAGCATCAGATACAGTAGATCTGAATAGGGTATACGATTGCTGACTTGAGCACCATCTTGACAGCCTGACCTCTCCCCCAGTCTGCTTCGAGTTGTCATTCCCCAAGCTCTTTACGATGTCAGGGTGTAGAGTGTTTACGGGCCACGGTAATGATCCATTAAGGTACTGTACGTACGACCAAGAGGCGACTCAATTGTTGGAATAGGCGAGTGCCTGGACACTCGCTATTCTGGAACACAGTGCTCAGTCTCGCGTATGACTGCTTCCAAGCTGTCGCCCGTGCCACTGTAACCGTGGCGGTCGTAGTCTTCGATACCTGTCGCTATTTCCGTTGCTCTGGTCGATACCGAGGTCGTTTCAATCCCAACGTGCCACGTAGGATACATCATCAGCCGATCCAAACCATTCTCACGCGTGGTTCGCTAGGTCACATCTACATGGCATCGGTAGCGAAAAGGCGGTAGCCTCAAGCCTAAGCGGTAAGACTCAAAGAGTAAGAGTGCCCTCTAGTCTCCAGCTTGACAGCCCCACTATTTGTCTACCCGCTAAGCCTCTGGCCCCACTCATAAACGAAAAAGTAGGGTTCAAAAAGATCAGTTGTGGGCACGAGGCACATGCTTATACTATGCCCACGCCTAAGCCCAGAGACACCTCAAGCCCATAAATGTCCCTGGGCAACCCCCAACCGCGGCTGTAGCATTAGCAAATTGCTCTTCGCGATTAAAATTGGCGAGTGCCGCACAGCGTGATATATAGGGCAAGGCCTACTGCGAAAAGATGGTCAAGTTCGTAGGCTAGTCGACATTGAATGAGTGTATCAGGCCACTCAAGGGTCCACCATGTCCGGGTCAGCCTTGCTATATGTCAATGGCATAGGGGATTGCGTCGGGAAGTATGAGATGTAAAGAAAACATGGCATGAGTATATAGCGCCCATGACACCTAAAACGCATGAGGAAGTAGAGTACAAGGGCTGACTCCGGTACAAGATTATGCAGTCCTGTGAATTATACATCAGCCTGTCTGAATTGTACAGTATTCAGACGACACGCACTTCTTGTGTGATGCTTTGATAGCAGCGACCTTCTCCTTCTTGTCCGCAATGCGTTTTGCCATAAGGGCGCTGAAAGATACCTCAATACGAGCGGCAGGGGGGAGAAAGAGGAACGGGACGTACTCGTACTCCGCTTTCTGCTCCTTCTGGTGTTCGAGCCTGCGCAGCTTAAGGGCACGAAGGTGACGGCGACGCTGGAGACGCAAGGGGGTGACAAGCCGCTGAATTTTTGGACTGTAAACGTGGTACGTATCAGCTGTTTGTATTTCCTCCTTATGAGTGAGCATGACACGACTTACGCTTTGAGGTAAGGCTTGGCGTTCTCCTTCTTTTGCGATTTGACCTCGCGCCGGACGACATACTTGCGTACATCATCCTCTTTGGAGAGGTTAAAGAATTTGCGGATTTTTGTTGCCCGCTTGGGACCAAGACGCTTGGGGAGGACGGTGTCGGTGAGACCAGGAAGCTCGTCGTCGCCCTTCTTGACGATGACAAGTGATAGAACGGCGATATCGGGCCCAACAATGCAGCCGCGGACGGACTTGCGGCGTCGTTCGCCCTTGCGCCGCTCGCGATAGCATGAATGGCCATCAGCAAGGAGGAGACGGACACGGTGAGGGACGAGGACACCCTGCTTCATGGGGAAGCCTTGCTTATCATTTCCACCAGAGATGCGGAAGATATATCCCTTGAATTCCTCGCTGATGGCGTCTCCAGGGACCTCCTGAGACAATTTCTTGTCGTAGAAGACGCGACTGGGAAGTCAAGGTCGGACGTGGGTACGGATGAAAGAAGTAGGAAATTATTTACTCACTATTTTCTCTCGTCATCTATATCAATTGTCTTTTGCTGCCCCGTCGCGGGGTCTATTGAAGATGATGGTCAAACGACAAATGCCAGGGTGAGGTGAGTATGAAGACATACTGGCGATGTTGAGCTTCATAGTTGGACAGAGACAAGCTGACCAGAGGCGAGACGATCAGGATATACTTGTTGTCCCAAGTAAGGTTATAAGGTCTTGAGACCGTCGGCGGCGACGTAGGTCGAGGGGATGAATCGTCGGTCGGGTTAGTTTGAGAGTTGGAGGGGGTGGCGTGAAAAACAAGGTTTTCAACTATACAGTTCACCTCAGCCACTTAGTCACGCGTGACCTTCATCGACAAGACAATCTCAAGTCAAGCCATCTCTCAAGCCCAAGACTTTCTATCTTATAATTTGTGCGCTATCCATCGCCCCTCCATAGGATGAAAACACTGATCTTTGACTCAGTACCGCCATGGGTCGTATGCACGCTCCCGGAAAGGGCATTTGTACGTTCGGGCTACACCTTGAATCAACTGACTTTTCTGAGGTCAACTAATTCTAGCGTCCTCTGCCCTTCCTTACCGCCGTTCCCCCCCATCTTGGTTAAAAACGACGCCAGAGGACGTCGTTGAGCACATCATTAAGCTCGCGCGCAAAGGCCTCACGCCGTCCCAGATCGGTGTCACCCTCCGTGACTCGCACGGTATTCCCCAGGTGCGCTTTGTCACGGGGAACAAAATTCTCCGTGTACTCAAGTCGAACGGTGCGGCTTTTCCAACTTTCTCCCCTAGTGTACCGGTTCTAATGTCCCCACAGGCCTTGCTCCTTCTATCCCTGAAGACCTCTGGCATCTAATCAAGAAGGCCGTTGCGGTGCGCAAGCACCTCGAGACGAACCGCAAGGACAAGGACTCGAAGTTCCGCTTGATTTTGATCGAGTCGCGTATTCACCGCCTCGCGCGCTATTACAAGACAAAGCAACAGATTCCACCGACATTTAAGTATGATTCCGCCACCGCGTCTACTCTGATTGCATGAGTATCTGCGCTCGGGGTGGCGCCGTAGTTTGTAGGGATGATTATGGCGTTTTGTTCTGTTTGAGAATGAGAAAACGTATTGTGCTCCAATGTTATTTGGGAACTCATGGATTGTGCAGTACTACAAGAAGCGGTGCGAGATAGAGCACTGTAAGCAAGTAGCACAGCCCCCGTCCACATTAGGCCAGATGCAATCCACAGGTGTGACGGCATGCATTGGACCATTGAACCTTTCGGCTCCAAAGGAGTGTGGATCGCTATATAGAGGTATCCGCTTTTTCACAACCACGGTCTCACTTCTCACCTTTAAAGTCGGCACTGAGACTGGCACTGGTTCTGTCACCGATCCCCCAACACCATGTATATCCCATTCATATCTTCTCCACGTCTTACTCCTGTATCTCGGGAGCGGCCCGTCAGTCCGGAGACAGTCATGAACTGTACATCCCATCCACCACCACCTGGCGGTGAGATGAGTATAGATATTATTTTCATTAGTGATTTGGATCTCGCGCGCTCCCTCGAGCGGCGCAAGGGAGGCGGCGGCGGGGGCAGGCCGCGTCCCCCTAGCGTCGGGCCCGGTACGTTCTCCGACTCCCTGTTGTTACTCATCCCTCACTCCTCTCTCTTCATATAGGCGGAAGCGGTGGTAAGGGAACAAGTAAGGTGCCCCTCGGTGGCAAGGGCCTTCCGAATGGTAAGACGAGCGCGACAAGCTATGGTCCTGGGGGCGGCCGAGCGGCCCCAATACCCTTTGGCCAACCGTTTGCCGGGCGCTCCGCAGGTGGTGGCAGGCGGGACCAGGTGTACGGAAACAGGTATGCCGTACCTCCATTCGGTTGTTAGACTCGCGTTCCTCGGTTCTTACAATTTTTGTGCGTGCTTGCAGCATATACGGGAGCGGCTACCCCGGAGTTCTGCTTCCACACGGCGTCACGGGCCTCGGCCTCCCATTTTACTTCTGGCCTGTGGTGTGGTCTGGCATTGGGATTGGCGCGAGCGCATACCTGTTCGATTCGGATGAGGTACGCATCTGCTCCTACAACCCCCCGCTGTGCTACTTCCACCACCTGCTAATGCAGCTACCCCCGCACAGTACGGCCTCCCGGACAACTCCTCGCGCCCCGGCGGCCCACTAGCGGCCGCGCAGTTCCAGTCAAACAAGACGGGCTCGATCTTCCACGTGCTTTCAGACAACAGCACCGTCTCGTCACTCATCCAATCCTTGACGGCCAATTGTTCTTCCTCCCTCTCCCTGGCCAACACGTCGAGCTCCCCCACACCCTACATAAATGGGAGCACAGAGCCGCGACCTGAACAGGCACTACAATACTACCGCGCGAGTAGCGTTGTCCTCACTCTCGACGGGTACAACGACACGGCCGCCCTAAACGGCACACAGAACCCTAACATGACCGCGCCTGCAGCACCGCTGCCGGGCGGCACGGATACGACCCTCCTAGCTTGCTTAAACGATACGATCGGCCGGGCGGTGCCTCTCGCTGATGCAGGCACACGATTGGGCCCCCCTGGAATGCTCATCCTCGTACTTGCGTGGGTCCTTGGAGCAAGTGGGGTATCGTGGCTTTGAGAGGGCCGTGACGTGGAGCCCGGCAGTCGACCTTCTTCGTTGCGTTGCGTGTTAGTTGTTGGTATGCTTCAGTATGACTCTTTTCAGTTGTATTATGCGCTTATTTAGTTCCGAATGTTCTATGCCATTTAGAGTATTGTATACTGTAGTTTACAGTAGAGCATGATAATTTTCGTAATGCATGGAAAATTCGGGATCTCATCATGGGGTAGTATGAAATGGTATGCAGTGCACGAACCCCTGCAATAGCTATGCACAATCAAATTTTAGGGGTACTGTTGAGTCATTTGACAACCTTAAACCGGAGGGATCATTTGACCCTGCCATTCACCCCTGTTGTTGAGAAATCCAAACCTCATCTCTTAAATGTCAGGGTATGACAATGGCAAAATTCAAGTCTCGTCCTCGGTGGTGACCAGTCAGTCGTACTGTGAAAGAACGGCGGAATCAAGGACTCAACCCGCGCTGTCGTGCGTGAGCTATTAGTGATACCCAGAAACAGATTCTCTACAGCATCAAGTGCGACAGTGGCACCAGGATCGTAATTTCTGGAGACGATACCCGCAGATAAACACAACGATGACGAAATACATATAACCGTACGGGGAAGCCGGCGCTCAATACCCGCCAGTGTCGTGCGAAGTGCGGTGGGAAGCCATCTGTCTCCGCTGAGTATCCTCGAGTTTTGGGCAGTTGGAGATGCCATGCCCAAGGCCTGCATGGAAAGGCGTCAGTGAAAGTATTCATTTTACTCTAGGGGCGGGGGAAAACTTTACCTCCACAAACTGGACATCCCTTGAGTGATCCGCCCTGAGCTGCCCGTGGGTCCTCGATGGTTTGTAAGAAGGGTGGAACTCTGAAACGCCGTCAGATTTTGGTAAATCACGGTAAGTGAACGGTCGACACGCACTTCTGTCCAGCCTCCATGAGCAGATATTTCAAGTCCAATAAGGTCTGCTCCGGCGTGTTCATGTTGACAAATGTTGTCGCTATGCCAGTCTTCCCACTACGTCCTGTACGCCCAATTTGGTGCACGTAGTCCTCGATCTCTTTCGGCATGGAAAAGATGATGACATGTTGGATGTCGTTGAAATCAAGGCCTTTGGACGCGATGCCGGAAGCGACCATGACGTCCTTGGCGCCGGATTTGAACGATTTGATGGCATACTGTCGTTCCTCCTGGGCTAAGACAGTAATTAGTGATGACTCTGATATACACTCGCGAAATGGAACCCACTCTTTGATCCGTGAATAGCGACTGCCTCGACGCCCTTAAGAAGCAGATACTCTTGGATATCATCTACTTCGTTCTTGTTATCGCTAAAAATGATGACAGGAGGCGCAGTTTTCTGCAAGCATTCGAGCAGGTAAACCATTTTGGCCTCTTGTTTGACGTATTCGATGACCTGTAGGACATCGAGGTTGGCGGCACCTGCTCGACCAACGTTAACAAGTACAGGACGGATGAGTGATTGCTGAGCGAAGTCTTGAATCTTTCGAGGCATAGTGGCAGAGAAAAGTAGTGTTTGCCTTTGACCCTATCACGGCGGGTCAGGGTTGCCCGTCGTCGAGGGGTACGGAATTTATCACCTTGAAAAAGCTCATGATGTTCCGCACATCATCCTCAAAACCAAGATCGACCATTCGATCTGCCTCGTCCATACAGAAGTACTTGCAATTATCGAAGTTCAATTTATTCTTCTCCAGCATGTCGATAAGACGTCCTGGCGTCGCAACCACGATGTGAATCCCTTTGCTCAGGACATGACTTTGTTCGCCCATGGAAATGCCTCCCATACATAACAAGGTATTCAATCGAGGATAGTTTCCGGAGCTGGACAGTGCCTCTGTCCACTGTAAGACGTTCTCGTACGTTTGAGACGCGAGCTCGCGGGATGGACAGAGTACGACGCCCACGGGGCCCTCGCCACGAACAAAGGGAAGTTTGCACTCGTCTTCAAGAGCAAGCATAATAAGAGGGAGACAAAAAGCAAGAGTCTTCCCGGAACCAGTGAACGCAATTCCAATCATGTCTCTACCTGAAAAGCTAGACCATGGTCAAGGGCACTGCCACATGAGCAGCATCATCCTGAGACGTACGCTACAGGTATACCCTGGAGCTGAATGGGAGTTGGGACTGTAATCCTTTTTGACTTCAGGAATTTTAATAGAGGTTGGGGTATTTTCATGTCCTATCCAACCTGTGAGCCTCTGCCTGGAAAATATACAGTACGCGTACCTCAAACGAGTCAATTGGTGGAGGGATGTCTTCGCCGTCGACAATGATATGGTATTTCTCGCGAATCTTTTGATTGGCCTCCTCACCCCTTGCGCGAATATACCGCGGGGGTACCCATCTAAGAAATTCAGCATACGCCGACCACGGGTTTGTCTGGACGCAACGCACGAAGTCCGCAAAGTCTCGGTGTACTCGATCCCCTTGGCCAGTTCCCTGTCAGATGCAAGTTTCTTTCTGCTGGCTATCGCAGCTAAAATTTGTGCATCTGCTTCTTCTGCCTTCTCGGCCTCAGTCTTTTTAGCATCTGCAGACTTGCATCTCAGTATTCCCACCAAGTGTAGTAACCACATACCTTCAGACGCCTTCTTGGAGTGGACCTCTTGCGCCTCCACTAGCAGGGCGCGACCCCTCCGCACTTTTTCTCTTCTTCGCTCCTCTTCTTGTTCCTCGTCCTCTCGCACCTCCTGCATCTCCCGTGCCTCCTCGACTCTGTCACGACCACCCGAAGAGCCCCATGCAGACAACCTTGCAAGCCTTGCTTGCCGTCTCTGAGCGACCGGTATGTAAGGGTCATAGCTGTCGTCATCATCGAGTCGGTATTGAGGTGAAGGGGAGCGCTGGATGCGGCGACGTCCTATAACAGGTTCGGGTTCAGACATGGTACTGGTACTGACACTAGCAGTGGACCATCAGCAAATGCGTCAATCGGGCGTTTTTCGGGCCGAGTCCATCCTCTTAGCAATCAATCCTCGGTTTTCACGACCTCAGCGATGCGACTCGGAGCGAACTGCCCTTTTTACGTGCCATTCCCAAGGACCCCTCGCTATGTTCAGTACAACATCCGAGTCAACCCTAGGAGGTCATTAATCATCGCATTGGGTTGTTGCTAACTCCCCGACGCTGTACATTACGTGTTCTAACTTTAGTGTACATCTTTGGTTTCCTTTTCTGATTTAGGGACAGTCCAAGGATACCTGTACAGCGAGCTGAGCACTGGCAGATGTGGCCGTACCCGAGGATAGCATGGCTTGGCAAACGGGCTGTTCCCTGGTGTGGATAACTTATTATTACCAATAGCAGTGGCTGTGCTAAGCGGGAGCCTACGTAACTCACAGTAAAGTACAGGAGCGTGCTGCCCAAGCGCAGTCAATACCCAGCCACATCGATTCGATCGGACCCCTGGCTTATGGCCCCTTTAATCCACTTGCTAGGATAGCTACTGTAGTATCTGAAATCTTTGCATAGCTTGCCATGCACCCCCGATGATAGCACGCTCTTCGCTACCAGCTCGCGCGAGCGACTACTATGGTGTCTGAGTTTCTGTGGGGTTGTTCTACAATGTCATCTGCTGCGGGTGGGTGTGTGCATGAGGTGAGAGCAACGTGCCCACTAAACATTACTTGTTGGCAGTGCCAACTTGGGCGGTGATAAGGGCCATACATCGACTTTGTGACTCTATTGGGGTGAGGGAAGGAATGGTGAGTGTGATTTAGTTATGCGATGCACGTCATTTGCGAAAAAAAAACCTATTCGCAGGTGGGATAGACGCGGACTCAGCGACTCGAACGTGCGAACGCCGGATTGTGGGATAGCTGTGTCACTTAGCCTGTCCTGGGTGTGTCAGTATGCGGACTAGGCTGCCGACTGATTGTCATCCTAGGAGGTCCAACATCTCCGTGCTGCGGTGAGGACGTTAGTACTAACGATCTCATCAAATTCCTGTCTAAGATGGTTCGTCTTCACGTTCTCGTAGTTCAAACTGATCGGGATATCGACCGTCAGCCTGAGATCAGGACAACACGACGAGAGGAACAATCCTTGATCAGCCCTGCTGGTTGTTTCTGGCTATCCACCAGAGCTGGTCTCAAACAAGTCCCACTTGCATTTCCAAGCACTTCGACTGGGAGCCTCGAGGAAGTCGGCGCCACGGACAGCGGCCTCATGTATGGCTCCCCGCTGGTACATGATGGCCAGCATCCCTTCCTTGTTGCGCGCTGCCCAGTGGTTACGTTCTTACTTTCTTAAAGCCCATATAGCTTATCGGGCATCGTGTTTCAATGTCGTCAGCGTGCTTCCGAGAGAAGTTTCCCTGGATTGTGCGCCTGGCACTGAGGAGGCTGTATCCCCGTCTATACCGATTAAGTTTCACTTGCCTGCCCCGCGATGCGTCGGCATTGAGCATTGAGGCGGCGCGTGAGATGACTATTGTCCGTGTCGGATGGCCCCGGGCTTGCACTCTAGGTCATGATGCTGGGCTCTGAGAGCTGGCCACGGTCGAGTCCAGGTAGTTAGCTTGTCTATGTCCTCTTTGTCTGTCATCATCTTCACTGACGTCGAGACCTTCATGTTGCCTTCGTTCGTGTTAGAACCTTCGCGTTTAAACAATGTATAGCCGATGTCGAGAGTGCTCTACCCTTTCATGGTCGACGTGCTGCGAGTTCAAATCGCCCAGACGTATCGGTCTCCAACCCCTGCGCATCGTGGTCTCGCCCTAGTCCCTACTTGGTTGGTCCTTCACCCAAAGAGCAATTCGGTGCAGGTGCAGTAGTGGGTTGAAATCCTAGGTACGGTTGCAGATTTGTATCGTCTACCGTCTCGTCTGACCTGTCAATGTTGAAGAACATGCACATTGGTGGTTGATTTCCCACTCTAGTGCCCCTTCCGCTCACGCACACCCATACCCCCATGCCACCGAGAATCTTGCATTCGGTGTGTTGGTGGGGTCACCCAAGCCGATAGCGGGGTGACCTTCTCGTCATTACCTCCCTTAGCACGCCTTTTGATGCTGGACTTTACTTTGTTGTTGTCTCTTTTTATGCGTGCCAAAATCATGTTTCAGACTGGGCGAAATTTCTCCGGAACCAAACAGTGCCCCAAAGCAGCGGTTCTCAGATATCAGGTGTTGAAATAGTCTTCTCACCAATAAACGCATATGTACGAGTTGTTGCAGGGTCAGGACAGCTCGCGACATCACTCCCACCGGCTCATTCGGTGCGGAGGTGGAGTCTTGCTTCCTTGTACGTGGACAACCGTGACTGATGTCAACGCCGACGACTTACAACGCGAGATTCTTAGGGTGTAATAGCCCTGAGGGCGCATGGATGTTGTCCGTGTGCCATTCATTCAATGTTACGCATACCGATCGGCAAGGATCTTCCGGTGCTCGATACGCTTCTCATTCGGCCTCATTGGGGTGTCACATTGACGTTTCGGCCCATCCACCCGTCCAGTCTACACAGGTCCCCTTGATTGGCTCACCGAGAGCGCGCAGAATTTCACTATTTCATGCAGGTCCACCCCGCGCCGGAGGCACCACACCAGGCACGGCTCCGGCTATAGATCAGATCTCGCCCCAGCCCTCTTTTCTAATCTCTCCCATCCATCGGAAGTTCCTTCGTTCTCTGGGAATGGGGATTTGCGGCGATGCCGGCGGGCACTCGCGCATCAACAACCTCCTTGCTCTACGTGTGATTCTCGTCGAGATCGATTCCTCAGCAATCTCCGCCAGTTCCGCGCACACCTTGATTGAAGTGGTTACGAGGAGCCCAGAGCGTGGGTCAGTATACTGTACTATCAAAAAGCGCAAGAGTGCATGGTTGTGCAGTGTAGTACACCGCTGCATCAGCCCACTCGATCCAATCTGCCTGTTTGCCTCCTCCCCGAAGCAAGGCGTCTATGAAGATCACCGGCTGAGCCATTGCCCCGCCTCGTGGCCCCGCGAGTCACCCGGTGATCACTGAGCAGCAAGTAACTTAGAAAGCCTCTCGGTGCCCGTTCCGGGACGACCTCTACACTGGCAACGCGGAGATGATGGTGGATCGGGCATCCCTCCCGCCCGCTTCTGTTTTTGCATTTACCGTCGGATATGTTTCCGAAGTAACGTTTTCCCCAGTCAAGAGCGACGTGCCGATCATGAAAACAAGCATGCCGTATAGTACATGTACATGGAACCTCAATTAATGTTGTTGCTCGACTAGGCCCGTTGCAATAGAATTCAAAGACACGTCGCGT
>QLOS01003353.1:0-13199 GCA_003313725.1 Russula sp. MG48 | reverse complement strand
CCGTCGTACAGCGTGACGAAGTCCGTGTAGAACTGGAAGAACGGCGTCCCAGTGCCGAGAAACTGGGCCGCCGCCAGCTCGAGATCGTCTCGCACGTCCTCCGAGGCGGAGGCAGAAAGGCCGTTTGGGGACGCACCGAGTCTGGAAGGGAGAAGAAGCGCCTCCATGAGCTCGCCGACTGTGCCGTCGCGAAATACTTCTTCATGGTCTTCACCGCTTGCTGACGGCGCTCCTTGGGCCTGTCCATGTTCGAGCATGAAAACCTTCATGCAGCTGAACGTAACTTCTGCGCGGTTCATTGCGAATGTCGGCGTCCCATTCGCAACTACTGCCTCGCGTACAACGCGCGCGAGCAGGAAGGTGGCACGAGTTATGTCCGTTTCGCTTGCATCCCAGTCCGTAGGCAGGTGCTGCCATACCGGGGAGGTGCCTGAACGAAGGAGGTGATCCAACGGGAGAAGTGGCCAATCGCGCGCAAATACGAATTCAAAGCCGCGAGACGGGAGGCGTTGTGTTGTTGTAGGCATGAGGGAATAAGGCGTAGGAAAGAGCGGCGCAACTCGCACGCGCGGAGCTTTTTCGCCCTCTACGTTGGCATCGTCCATAGGCAGCGCGAGGCCAGAGGCGAGGAAGGGCTTGAGGATATGCAACCCACCGCGGGACCACACCTCAGACGAGACACTCCAGCCGTACTCACTAAGATACCGCTCATCAACCAGGTTGACGATAGCGTCCAGCATGCCGCGCGCTGCGTCTTCGTCACCCGGCAAGGATAGCATAACGGCAGTGCTGAGTTGCGCAAGCCAGAGACTACTCGGGGTATTTGGGTGGCGGCGCGAAAGCCACACGTAGTTGACGACAAATGAGACCAAAGGGCGCAGGGAAGGCCGTGTGGGGGGTGGGATGGCGGATGGCTTGGACAAAAGTGGGTGAGTGACGGTAAATATCGCCACCATGCCAAGGAGAGAAAATGGAAGCTGGAAAGGTGGTTCGGGGAGCGACTTGTAGTCTAGAGGGAAGCACGCTAGCCAAAGACGGATCACGGCACTGAGGACCGAAGCGGACTTCATTATCTCGCCGTAGAACGCAAGACCTCTATTGGCATCGTAGCCCACGGGTATCTCGCTTAACAAGCGTTTCAGTGAGGACATCGCACCCAGGACCACCTCTTTCTCTATACCACCAGCGAATCCGGGTCTCAATCGAGCTAGCGAGATCTCCCTCTCACTAGTACCACCGCGCATGCCGTTATACCGCGCGCCTTCCAGCCATACGGCCTCCGTATTCCACAATTCTGCCCACGTATCGAAGTCCGCGGATTCTTGGGTGAGTCTACGTGCAAGGGTCGCAAGATCTGATATCCAACCCCAGCTGGAGACTTGACTCCAAAGAATTTCGTGTGGCGGTGTCGTTTGGTGAGGGTCAGATGCACAAGTTATCCAGGCACCAAGCAGAGAGATATAGGAGGTTAACAGTGGACGCGAGTTGCACTCAGATGAGAGAATATAGGAAGAGAGGCGGGCAAGAGGTTCGGCAGCAGTTGTCGCAATATGTGCATACAGGCCATAGCGAGCGAAGGTAGTGTATAAGCGCAATGTATGTGCCAGGAGGGTAGTAGCAAGCGGAGGTGGATAGGGCGATGACGTTGGAGATGACGTGACAAAACGCAAGAGTGCGTCTGCAGGGTCGAGCAGTTTAGACGCCGACACCCGGGAAGCTGAGGCGAGTGTGGTGAGGAGGTGGATGGCAGCCGGGACAGGTAACGGTGAGTTTTCGGGCGGAGGAATGGGCGTTAGGATGAAGAAGCGAAGCACGTTAGCGACGAGTGAGGATGTTGCAGTAATCTCGTCCGCGATAGTGTTGCTATGCATTGCAAGACGTTGGAGCACAGCCAAAAGCCGCACAAGAGAGAGATGCGGAAGATCTGCCGTGCCGAAAATTGTCGCGATTTGGGGGAGGAAGAACTGCAACGGAAGAGATGATATAGCATCTCCCTTCAAGGCGCTCTCGCCTCCTTGATCATGAGGGGCTTCGTCTGGAGGATCCTCCTGCAACTCGACACCGTCAACACTCATGAGTTCCTCGTTCCACCCGACAAGAGCCTCCCATAGCACTTCCACCGCTCTCGAGCCAAGGCTGCCCCGCTCGCCCATCGCTTCCGCGCCAGCAGCGAGAGCCCTCTTCCGGAGTTCCTCTTCCCTACCGCGCAACTCCTCCATACCTTCGGTCTCTCTTGAAGTGCCACGCCGCATGCCAGCGAGCCTCCGCATAACCCCTGCAAGAATACCAAGCATGACAACACGTTGGGCGGGGACGGTTGAGCGCGCAAGGAGGAAAATATCATCAAGGGTATATCCGGCATGCGCCCCTTCCGCATGGTGATGGAGTCCTAGATGCGTTGGCAAGGTCGCGGACAATGTGGGGGGTATTGGCGCGCCATGGAGGTCGAAGCGAAGGGTAGGGGCTGTGGGATCTGGCGGTGGGGTGGATTCGATCCAAGCAAGGGACGGGTCGCCCGTAGGAAGAGAGGGAAAGAAACGACGTCTGATATCCTCAGGCGTACCTTCCTCTGGGGGTCCGTCAGGGACCACGGTTGACAAAGCGGCTGAAGTGTCTTTGTCGGGTGATGCAACCTCTAAATGTGGCCCGGAAAGGGCCGCTGGCTTGGCGGAGTTGGCAGTAGGGCCTTTCCATTGGCCAAGGGACACTGCAAGGTCGTCTTCTGATGAAGGGAGAAGCGCTAGTGGCTTTCTTCGGGGCGATGGAGGCGCGGATTCGTAGACATGAATATCGCTGGAGGTGACGTCAGCGAAGCGTAGCTTGCGACTGGCTCGCGCTGGAGTAGAAGGACGTGTGCTAGAGCTAGAGAGAATAGGGGAAGGCGAAGGTGGCCCTGGTGGCCGGTCTCCTGAAGTTCAAGTTAGCTGAGCGCGCAATAGGAATGCAGGACACCAAAGCATACCTGTTGGGAAGATGCGAAGCGCTTTCGGGGTGTTAGATTTGTAAAAATAACATTTCGTTGCGGTACGCACCTGGGGGAACCGAAAGCGCAATATTGCTATTGGCTTCAGGCAGGCTGCGCACAAGGTCTCTTTCCAAGGAAGCTACCGCTTTTTTTTGCATGTCCTCGGCCTCCCGAGCCATTCGCACTCTTCTCAGCAGGTCCCCAATATTCTTTCCGAATTTCTCTTCAATCTCTCTCCGCCCCTCCTCTCTCTCTTCCTCAGTCATCGCAGCAACACGTCCCTCATTCTCCTCGCTCATCTGCACGCGCCAGTTACCAGCGTCAGGTTCTTCCGACGGTATCAGCCCTGGCTTTTTCAAAGACGGCTGAACGACAGGTGGCTCCACAACCCGTGATGAGACCACAGCAGACTGCTGTTGGGCCTCTCGCTGTTGGGCCTCTCGGCTCCGCGCAAAGACACTCTTCGATCGGTGTTGTGCAGTAGGAAAGCCAGTTCTTGACCCTATCGCTTTTGGTGTGGAGAGAGCTGATGCGGAAGAACTGGGCTTTCGCTCTAAAACGGAGCCAACGAGAGGCTTGCCCTGTTGCGACATTATCCTGATAGTGACAATGGAAGCGTACTATCATGAATGAAGGTACATATACCATGGCATGTGGTGACGCATGACTCGGATGGGCTCAATTCGACCTGCTCACATGACGTTTATAAATCTTATGGCCTTCCATTAGTACAAGGGCACATGGTGTAGATGGTTTATCACGCTCGCTTAGCATGCGAGAGGTGTCCGGTTCAATTCCGGATGTGTCCAGCGAGTTTACTTTTTTGGAACTTCGTCTGCATTCACGCGTGATGCTGTTATCCCATAACTTATGATAGTACTGGGGGAAGTAGGCACATCCCAGATGGGCTCTTTTAGATTACGACACCTACAGACTACCACAGGCCTTAGAGGTCTCGTGCCGATTTGTTATTTCCCTGGGCCAGTAACACTGACGTAGTCCGCGACATTATAAGATGATACGAGTAAACATAGGTAGTTAGTAGAAACACCATTAAACGACAGGTGGGTGTTTTCCTGAAGGGTGTACTCGCACCTGAACAACCAACACCGAGATTCAATAATCGTTTCCTGATCACAACGAATCAAAAGAACAATTTTGTGACCGCAGTACTTCTGCCGTGTTCATCGAACTTGACACCGACTGTGCGTTGTGGGAAAGACTATTGTGAGCGCATGAGCTCGGTTGATGCTACTTAAGCAGGAGGACGATTCTTCATAGTAGCAGTAGCTAAGGAGATGTCCAGGGGGAGTCGCGGATGGAGCTGGCCACAGGTTGACAGCACAGCGGTTGTAGGGTATTCTGCACTAGAACGACAGGTCGAAAAACAACAACTCAGGACGTGTGGGTCCGAGCGGCGCTGTGATGTCGTTTTGATGACTTTTGATGGAATTGGCGAGATGATTCGCAGAGCATTCTGTGTGACTTGGTGGGTACCGCCGCGAAGTTCAATGTCCTACCCTCCTCCGATGGGCGATGCCAATGCCACCTTGCTGGCCGCAGTCCGCTGTCACGAAAAGCACCAAGTATTAACAATACATGGCTACCCCCGCGCTGGTCTTACAGGTGACCAAAACCTGAGCTTTCGTGGGCATTGGCGTCCCGTCGAGAAGCGGCTTGTTGATCTCCGGCCAATTGCGCATTTCGGGCGCGGTCGGATCGCGCCAGATGCCTTTCTTTGGGCTGGCGTCACCAGTCCGTGATCGAGGGACTTCGCAAACGTCCAGACGCAGAGCCACAGTCGTGGAGTGAGGAACCGCAGAAGCGGAAGAACGAACTAGGCGCGAGTGCGGAAGACGCCGGGTGCCAGAGCGGCGAAGGACGGGAACTCTGGTGGGGTAAGGAGGCAAAGCTGTGAGTGCTATACCTGCCTCGCTCCGAGTCGGACGCGGACGCGGCGCCACACTACTAGCCTTGTTACTGTATCTCCATCTCGATCCGCCAAGACCGTCCGACTCGGAGTCTCTCCTAGACATCTTTCTCCCCCATTTGGCATCGGACGTGCCAGGGATACCCAGGACGTGTGCAGATAAACCTGGCAGAGAGGATAGACCACCCTGATGGTGATGAGAAAATCAACGGAATAAGGCTAGGCGCAATCAAAATGGATGATTAGGGACCAATGCGTAGCGCCGGAGTTGAGAAAAACCAGTGACCACGCAACCCACGATGCCCTTGCGCCCCGCTGGCGGCGCTGGCCAACACCGATACCCAAACTTGGTATTCGAGTCATTGGACTGCTCGAGGCGTCGGCGTAACCAGCGAACTGATGATCGATTTAATCATTCCGGTATTGTCGCAGGGATCGGCCCACCACTGTGGTGGTGGCCCGATCCATATCATACCTCGGTCCTCAGATCGTGCATCTCTAACTGGCATGGCCGAGTCCGCTGTCAGACCGGTGAAACACTCCCGCCTGCCATCAACAACCTCGCGTGGGGATTCGTGAGCCAAAATATTGATCATCATGCTTATGCGTACTCTTTTCACACCGTCTGTTTGCATAATTGGACAAACGTAAGACCCAAAACTACATGCCAGAGTTAAGGCCGAAGCGACCAACCCGCTTTATGGCAACTAAGCCCCACGAGGTCAATGTCGGGTGCCCGTTTACGGAGCGGGAGAACTCGCGTGCCCAGTACTCCCAGAGCCTGGGGCGCAAAACACAATCGAAAGAGGAGCAATCTGTGAAAAGCAACCTATCCCACCTGTTTATTCCAAGTCACCGCGCGGCCTGGCCAATGGGCAGTTCACCGACCAAGGCGCGCACTCCAATCCCTCTTATCGTGCGCTCATAAGACTTCAGAAAACGAGAAGGTGCACTCTCTCCTCGGAGGAGCGGGACTAAAAACGATGCGGTGGTGAGCGTCACTAGAAAATAGGACGATGATACTCACCTCGCATATCACGATCACATCCTCACTAATAGCCGCTTTAACTTCTCCTGTTATCTCAGTTGGGAGCGCCGCCTCCTTCCGGATGTGTGGAACGGACTCGGGATTGCGTAGCTGCGGTTGCGTGACACGGGCGCGGCTAAAGTCCCAGACGACAATGACGTCTCGAAACTCGGGGCGAGGGATGAACAGTGAACCCGAAAGTGCACCCCAGGAAATCATGCGTGGGAAAGGTGATGCTGGCAGCCGACAAGTCCCCGTGGGTCCCCAGTCGTTCCACTGGATGTAGCGGGGCTGCCTGTCGTCAGTAGTGGGTACGTGAGATAGGAGCTTGGTAATCGGAATAAGGAGAATCTGGCGCAATAGGATGGAGGACATCCTTGGGGTTTCCTCTCCTAGCCTGAATGGTGGTGGATCGAGAAGGCCGCCCATCTGGAGGGCGACGAGTTGTTCTGTCGGTGCACTGAAGAACGGAACGGCCACTTCGGGGGAGTAAGAGTGTACGTTGAGACGGAATCGCAGATCCAATTTGGTGGGAGTTACACCGCGCCCGAATTCGAGAACAAAGACAGCGAGGGGAACGCGTTTGGCTTCCTGGTGCTGCTCAGGGTTAGGAACCTGGTCAAGGCCGTATAACAACAGAACTGGAAGATAGCCTGTCAAGTCGCCGGTCGTGTCTGGAGTGAGGTAATGTATAGGAGTCGAGGCAACTAAGATACGGCTCTTTGAAAGAAATGTCACGTCTTGGATGTTATGAGACATGATTCTCTGAGGTTTATCAGCGACTCTTCCTGCGTTACGGGAAGGCCATCGTACGTACGAAGACGATTTGACCGGTCTTCCAATCAAAGATTTTTAATTGATCTCTGAGAACCAGGACAGCGACATAATTCCGAGTCACGACGAGCTGTAGACTTTCTAGACGAATAGAGGATAAAGGAGTATCAAAAATAGGAAAGACCGCGGCGAGAGGATGCGGTTCCCCGGTTTTGAGAGATAAGAAGTGAAAGCGCGGTCTACGAAACGTTGGTAAGCGTGAACTGGGGCTGTCACATTGATACAAGTCAATCAAGCTTACTCCCAGTCCTCCCCGGGTTGTACCACAATGAGAATGTCCTCGGAGGGATCGAGAACACAAAGGTGTGGAACAAAGGGAAAAGAAAGTTCCCATTGTCGCATGGGGATTCCTCGTAAGGTGGATGGAAGTTGAACAAAAGCGATCTTGCCTTCCGTTCTGGACATCATGACGAGAATCCCACCTGGGGCGATGTCCACGTCATATGTATCGAGGGGGGAGCTACGCAAGAGGACACAGGACGACCACCGAATGCACCCCCAGGCGTCGATGTACGCTTTCAACCTTTCTCTGCGCTCGGGGATTGACAATCTGCTCAGAGGGCCATCCTCCATACCGGCACTTCCCAGTTCGAGGTGATATTTCAACAAAGAGGAACTCTGAATCAGCTTGGCCATACGCCTGCACACCTACAGAACCGTGACCGGAGCGTAATAGGCAGTATGAAGTTGCGGTAGTCATTCTGGAAAAGGAAGAACCACGTACTTGCATGCAACGTGCTAGGTCCCGATAGCAGAGCATATCTAGGACCTCGGTAATCAGCTCGTCTGGCAGGACATTAAGGAAATTGATTGTGGTTGAGTTGTCCATATGTTTTTTTATCACCTTGTGGAAGACTCGGAAATAGACAGAGAGCACCTGATCTCCGAATCGCTATTAGGTAATAGCTGAACATTAACCAGTGGCAGTCATCATGTCGGGCAATCTTCAAGCCGAGGGTCTCTGTCTCCGCTTTCCAGAGAACTTACCGCCACACCCAACGCTCACCCATGAAGCCGCTGTTCAGATGCTCTCCCGTGCTGTCGGCCTCGCCACACAAATTGCCTTTCAACCCAGTTACATTGACAAACCACTAGGTGCCGTCGCTTCTCTTCGTCCTTGGCCTGTTGCGCCCCCTTTCTGATTGGATTATGTTTTATAGATGGTCAAATATATCTTCTCTTCGTGCCAGGTGGCCCATTCCCACTGGATGGAGTCCGGTATATGGAACACGAGCAGCGTTATTCTTTCTCCATTCAAGGCGGACGCGTACGTGACGCGTGGCACCGCCTCGGTACCCATACATGTTAATATGCTCTATCGATAGGAACTTGAAGTTTTCGAGGCACGTCACGGGTTTGTACCTCTCTCAGGGGAGATGGTCGCCTCGCGCGTCCGTCGGCGGTACCGTCTTGTCAAGGGAGGCCACCCGTTCCTCGTCCTCGTGCACTACTCTCGCGGGCAGTCGATACGTCAGTCTTCTTTCCTTTCATTTTTTTTGCAAAGCCCTCCAACTTGACACATTGCCAACTTCCAGCTGTCCCACCTCCTCTGCAGGCTCAACCAGTTCGGCAGTATCCCCTGCGCCCGCACAACGAACAAGCTGTCTATGTTCTCGGCGAGAGGCAAGGACAGCGCGTTCCCCCTCCAGGTCCCGTCGGGGCCATGCCGCCAAACGTAGGCGTGGGTGTAGGCGGCCGGCCGGACGCGCAGGCGATGCTGGCCCAGCAAAATCGCGAGATGGAAGCGCTCGAGCGCCGCAGCCAGCGCGAGCGCAGCGCCAGCATGAACCCCGGGCAGGTGAGTCGCGTCATTTTTTGATGTGAAATTCTGTTTCTCACCCCCGTTTCTTGTTCGGTTCGTTCCAGCAGAGGCAGCCACCCCAGCCACCGCAGCGACTTGACGAGGAGGACTCGGCGGACGAGCTGGAGCACATCTCGACTCGGACGCTCGCGCTGACGCGCTACAGGCGGAATCACGAACTCATGAACGAGGTGTTCACGCACGCGGCATTTGGTCAGTCGTAACGCAGACCCCGGCTGCGTTCGTGCTCATGCAACCCCTGCAGGCGATAAGCACCCGCAAAAGCCCCCAGCGCCGTATTCCATTTTCGAAAAGGCCGAGTTAGAAACTCGCGCGGTACGCACGCGTTTCCCCCGCAATCTTGCCCTTCTGGCGCAGTCGTTGACGTGTCTCGTGCAGGAAAAGCTGACCAAAGAGATCGAGGAGCTCCGAGCCAAGTCGGTGGCGCGGCGGGCGACGCGGGATAGGGAAGAAAGTGTGGACATGAGTATTATGGACGAGGCTGGAGCGGTCACGATCCCGAGCGTCATCGTGGCTTGATCCCTGTTTGTATACTTGCGCAATGTTATACGAGCTCGTGTGCACGCCGTAAGCCTCCTGATCGACGCATCCTTTCTTCTGTTGAACGCATCGACCTTCACTTGCAAAAGCCCTACGCCGCAGCCGCAGCAAGCGCAGTGCGCGCTTTCAAAGTGAAAGGGCTTACCCGATTCGGACTGCTGTCCTCGTATTTCCTGAATCGATGAAGCGACGTCGACTTGTTCTCGTTCCTGTCTCCTTCACCTCAACAACACTCTCCTCTCCGCTACCACGAGGTCCTCCTCGTTTCTCTGTTCTCCTGCGGGCGCAGCTACGCCCTCTCAACGGCGCAAAAACACATGTACAACAAACTGGGCATTCTTTCGTCACACTCGACCCCCCTATCGATCTTTCGCCGGCGATGGCGATGAGACAGTGAAAGACGACGATGACAGGGGCGTGTGCGACTCGAGCGGCAAGCAGCACATCTCAGGCTGGTGCGACCGTATCCTCTTTAAGTGGACCGCCAAGCCCAACGGCGACAACGCGCCCAGCTTCCGTTGTGCACAAACGTGTCTGTGACCAGCCCCATCATCGGGCGTATCTGGTACCCTCTCTCCTCGCAAGGCGCGCGACTTGTGGGGTGCGCACTTCCCACTAGGAACAGGCCGGGCCGCGATCGATATTATCGTTGAGAGTGGCGTGCTCTATCTGGCAGTGCAGCTCGTCCTCGTCATCCTATTCGCTATCCAGCACCCCGTGCAGGGCATCGCACCAGCACTTATTATCATTCGCCCTGCTCCCGGACTTTCGAGTACGTCATTCGGAAGGCTTGGCAGTGGAGCAGTGTCATCGTCGCAGCCTGTACAGTACATACCCGAGTGCAGACAAAGGCCCTTGGCGGTGGCGGTACTATGACCGCCGCGAGTCACATGGCGTCCCCGTAGGCGAGCCTGTGTGACTGCGCGAGCGCCGCTCCTCCGCGTGCAGCTGCGTCCACTCCGTCGCTGCCTCCAGTTCGTCATCCTCCCTGTCCTCCTTGCACAGACTCCGCAAGCCGAGCACAAGAGCTTGAGGTGCATGCTGATGAAGATGGTGATAAAGCCTACGATGAGGGACTGAGTGTTCACTGGGTTACCGGTGTTGGGGCCTTGGAAGATAATGAGGGATGCAACGATGGTGGCCGTCGAGAAGCAGACGTAGTGAGGAGGGTTCACTCTGGTCTGGATAGCTCAATGAGGGATGGCAATGTGAGGAGGGCAGAGTGGCAACACGTACGCATTGGTGTAGACAGTATCAAGAGAAGTAATCCAAAGTACTGTACCAACCCCTACATGTACCAGTAAACAATGCGTTAGCGAATTAAATGATGATTAAATGACGCATTACTGTAGCGAGCCGTTCAGTCTATCATCTTCTATTATCTCGCTTACAGTACAGTACTGTACGGTAATACCAAATTATCTGCTCGCTAACGGTGAATAACGCGGGAGGTTTTTCCTGATGTCACTGACCAAGGCGACGCGCTCCAATCCCTCTTATCGTGCTCTCATAGAAGGACTTTAGAAAACGAGAAGATGCACTCTCTCCTCGGAGGAGCGGGTCTAAAAACGATGCGGTGGTGAGCGTGACTAGAAAATAGGAAGATACTCGCCTCGCATATCACGATCACATCCTCACTAATGGCCGCTTTAACTTCTCCTGTTATCCCAGCTGGGAGCGTCGCCCCCTTCTGGATGTATGGGACGGATTCGGGATTGCGTAGCCGCAATTGCGCGACACAGGCGCGGCTAAAGTCCCAGACGCCAATGACGTTTCGCAAATCGGGGCATGGTATGAACAGTGAGCCCGAAAGTGTACCTCGGAACCTCATGTATGAGTCAAACCGTGTTGGCAGTCGACAAGTCCCCGTGGGTCCCCAGTCATTCCATTGGATGTAGTGGGGCTGCCTGTCGTCAGTAGCGGGTACGTGAGACAGGAGCTTGGTAATCGGAATAAGGAGAGTTTGGTAAAATGAGATGCCGGGCGTCCTTGGTGGTTTGAGAAGGCCGGCCATATGGAGGGCGACGAGTTGGTCTGTCGGTGCACTGAAGAACGGAACGGCCACTTCGGGAGAGTAAGAGTGTACGTTGAGACGGAATTGCAGATCCATTCTGACAGGAATGACGTCGCGCCCAAATTCAACAGCAAAGACAGCGAGGGGAACGCGTTCGGCTTGCTGATGCTGCCCAGGGTTAGGAACCTGGTCAAGGTCGTATACCCGCAGAACTGGAAGATGGAATGTCCAGTTGTCGGTCATGTCTCGAGTATTTCTACGAATCGAGGCAACTAAGATACGGCTTTTTGAAAGAAATGTCACGCTTCGAACTTCAGCAGCCCTGATTCTCTGAGTTTTATCAGCGACTCTTTCTGCGTCTCGGAAAGACCATCGTACGTACGAAGACGATTTGACCGGTCTTCCAATCAAAGATTTTTAATTGATCTCTGAGAACCAGGACAGCGACATAATTCTGAGTCACGACGAGCCGCAGGCGTTCTAGACTACTAGGGGATAAAGGAGTACCAAAAATAGGAAAGACCGCGGCGAGAGGATGCGGTTTCCCGGTTTTGAGAGATAAGAAGTGAAAGCGCGGTCTACGAAACGTTGGTGAGCGTGAACTGGGGCTGTCACATTGATACGAGTCAAACAAGCTTACTCCCAGGCCTCCCCGGGTTGTACCACAATGAGAATGTCCTCGGAGGGATCGAGAACAAAAAGGTGTGGAACAAAGGGAAAAGAAAGTTCCCATTGTCGCATGGGGATTCCTCGTAAGGTGGATGGAAGTTGAACAAAAGCGATCTTGCCTTCCGTTCTGGACATCATGGTGAGAATCCCACCTGGGGCGATGTCCACGTCATATGTGTGGAAAGGAATGCTACGCAAGAGGACACAGGACGACCATCGAATGCACCGCCAAGCGTCGATGTGCACTTTCAACCTTTCTCTGCGCTCGGGGATTGACAATCTGCTCAGAGGGCCATCCTCCATACCGGCACGCCCCAGTTCGAGGTGATATTTCAACAAAGATGAACTCTGAATCAGCTTGGCCATGCGCCTGCACACCTACAGAACCGTGACCGGAGCGTAATGGGCGGTATGAGGTTGCGGTAGTCATTCTGGAAAAGAACCACGTACTTGCATGCAACGTGCTAGGTCCTGATAGCAGAGCATAGCTAGGGCCTCGGTAATCAGCTCGTTAGGAAGGACATTAAGGAAATTGATTGTGGTTGAGTTGTCCATATGTTTGATCACCCTGGACAGAACCTGATCTCCAAATCGCGATTAGGTAATCGCTGAACTTTTTCTTTTTTCGAATCCATTATTGTGCGCCTTGGGGCACAGAACCCTACGTAGCACTATACATGTACTGTACGTAGATATGATTTATAACTAATTCTTTGTAATGGTTTCTACTGCCAAAAATACCTGAACATTAACCAGTGAGTCATCATGTCGGGCAATCTTCAAGCTCAAGCCGAGGGTCTCTGTCTCTGTCTCCCCTTTCTAGAGAACCCACCGCCACTCCCAACGCCCACTCATGAAGCCGCTGTTCAGATGCTCTCCCGTGATGTTGGCCTCGCCGCACAAATTGCCTTGCAACCCCGTTACATTGACAAACCACTAGGTGCCGCCGCTTCTCTTTGTTCTTGGCCTGTTACGCTCACCTTCTGATTGGATTATGATTTATAGATGGCCAAATATACCTTCTCTTCATACCAGGTAGTGTCCCCTTCCCACTGGACAGCGTCCGGTATACGGAGCACGAGCAGCGCTATTCTTTCTCCATTCATTACGGACGCGTACGTGACTGGCACCGCCTCAGTACCCATACATGTTAATATGCTCTATCAATAGGAACTTGAAGTTTTCGAGGCACGCCATGGTTTTGTACCTCTCTCAGGGGAGATGGTCGCCTCGCGCGTCCGCTGGCGGTACCGTCTTGTCAAGGGAGGCTACTCGTACCTCGTCCTCGTGCACTACTCTTGAGAGTCGATACGTCAGCATTTTTTTTTTTTGCAAAGCCTCCCAACTTGACACATTGCCAAATTCCAGCTGTCCTACCTCCTCTGCAGGCTCAACCAG
>QLOS01003348.1:0-12522 GCA_003313725.1 Russula sp. MG48 | reverse complement strand
TTATAAAATTGATCAAGTTGGTGAGCGATTGTGAACTTGGCCAAACAGCGTAGGTTTACGAAGTCATAGTTTGGCTTTCTTTCCCCATACGAGCCACGCCTAGTGAAAAAGCTCCAGCCCCCAATTACGGAGCTTATATCCACAACCCCAGCCATATCCCTTCTATATGAATGTGTGCATACTTGCATCGTCGGGGGGATGCTACGACAAGCATCTGGCGATTCGCTTGCTGAACTATGCGTTACAAAACTTGCAGCATTTCTTCAAGACCCAGATCAGAACTGTAAGCGAAGCTATGGCTTGGAATTGTCCTGACCCTGAAGAATCGCCTTTTCAAAGTGAAGTATATTGCGCTTTTGGCACTTGCCAAAATAGTCCCCACACATCGTGATCTTGTGGCAAAATATCAAGACATGATATTGTCAAGTGTCGGGGATCAGGACCTCAGCATTCGCATGCGTGCTCTTGATTTACTTTCAGCCATGGTGGGCTGGGTTTATTCTCTTTTCTTAAATCCCAAACACTGTAGCTGTGTTTCCATCCTAGGTCACCCGGGATAATCTGCAATCAATCGTACAACAGCTCTTGTCGTATCTTGTCCGCCCAGAGTCGACACCTTTCCCCGTGGCAGCTCAGTCACTTGCACACAATATCGCATCGTCTACCTCTGACGGAACAGGGCCAATCCTTGCCCCAACCCAGCTTTCTTCTTATCGCGTCACACTTGTCCAACGCCTTCTCACGATATGCTCACACGACACATACGAAAATGTCGTAGACTTTCAATGGTACCTATCCGTTCTCCTGGACCTGACCTATGTCGCATCTGTCAAAGTGGGGGATCAAATTAGAGACCAACTCGTCGATATCGTAGCAAGAGTCAGAGGTGTCAAGCGCTGGGCTGTCGAGTTAATGACAAGATTGTTACGGGATGATAGGTTCCTGGCAAACTCACAGGAAGAAGGTAGCTGTGCAGAGGTTTTATGGGCTGCGGCTTGGATTTGTGGGGAAAACAGCAGGTGGTGCACTTCTTTTTTCTGCTCGTGTTTGGCCATCATAATAATCCATAGAACAGAGAGATTGCCGAGCCACAGAAACTTCTTCCACATCTACTCCAGCCAGCTGTCTCGCTTCTCGCCTCGGAGACCATCGGGGCCTACATTCAGGCGGCAGTGAAACTCTTCGGTGCATGGTCAATGGAACTATCTCAAGACTGGGACAGCGGGAAAATCCAAGGTGTCCAAGAAGTCGTCGACGCCCTCATTTCTCGGCTCAAGAATTTTACCTCGCACCCCGAGATTGAAGTGCAGGAACGGGTGCGTCAGATAGACAGTTTTTAGGAATCTCACGTCGAATATAATTGCCTCAGGCTGCAAATGCGGTGCAGCTATTCACCTTCATCTGCGCCGATCTTGCATCGTTTCGTCCAGAAGACTCAAACGTCGGTCTCCCAGTAAATGATACCGGCCAGCATCCTGCTTACCCAAAGAGCCTGCTGTTGATCAACCCACTCTTCTCTAACTACGAGTTAAATTCTGTTAGCGTCGCCGCCCAAGACAGTATCCCAGCTCCGGAATTCCTTGATCTTGATGTCTGGATTGTCCCACCACCCAAGGAACTTTCGATGGACGACGCAGCAACTGCTAATGACACCCAGGAAGGCGAACGCCCATTGACTAAAAAGAAAGTTAAGAATAAGGGGAAGGGTAAAGGGAAGGAAAGAGACTCAAAAGTAGAAATCATAAAGTCTCATGGCTCCCAACCTGATCATATTCCTTCCCCGGGACCTTCAGAGACAGAAGAGGAGAAATTAGAGCGCGAGAAGGCGAGTAGATCAGTCCAATTACCCTCTCGACGTAGCAACTCATCTACCCCCCAAACTATCAGCGACGCCTGGAAAGGATGGAGCTTCGTCGACATGACCCATACTATATACCAGACAGACCGTACTCGGCACCATCCGCCGATGACGTCGATTCCATACCAGTTGTTCGTCTCGACGACCTCCCACCGTTGTCACAAGGTTCGTACAATGACCTTCCCATTTCCCTAATTTGATCTTGCATCAAAAGCTGCAGAAACCCTTTATCCCAGCCTGTTGCGTGACTCTGCATCCGCCAGCCCTTCCGAACCCTTCGTGGTTGATAAAAACGGAGAAATGCCAGAAGGCGCAGTGCCACCACCGCCACCCTCCTTGAAGCCACCTACCCCGCCGATGGCTACCCGCGCCACCGCTGTTGCGCCCCAAGTGCCCTCATCATTTCCAGCGTACGTGGTCGACGAGCAGATCCCTCACACGAGTGCCCCAGAGCCTATAAAGGTGAAGCGCGCCAAAAAGAAGGGTGTGTCGTCTGCGAAGTCAAGACGGACAGTCGCAGAATAACAAAGGGATGTAGTAGATGTGATAAGAGCTTCTTTAGCACTACAACCTGTACAACCCATCACGAGACACATTAATACTAGGCTTTGATACATCGTAGTGCAACAGGAGGGAGATGTGTTCGCGACGGCGTTAAAGATAATATAGCTCATGAAGTTAACGTCCAGATAAAGAGCCATTCATCGTTCGTCCTCGACATGCTCCACCGAGTCCACAATTTCGTTCACTAGCTCCATTGTGACACCTGGTATCGTCCGCTCAGCTTCCGTAAATGCTCTTTGCAACGCACTCAAGGCAACGCGCGCCTCCTGTGTTGACACGCGCGGGAAAAGCTAGGAAGAGAATCAATGAGCGAAACAGTCCGGTTGTAAGCCTGCCTGTCTTACCGAAGCAATGGCGGGCAGAACAACCGAGTCCAGCATAGTGGTGTCTGGGAGATCATCCTCAGGAACGTGATCTTCGAGGTCGTCGTATTCATCCGATGACTCTCGACGCACCCCATTGCCTTCATTGCTGCCTACAGCCCCATGGCGGACAGTGGCTTGTTGATCAAGTTTTCGGGGAGTACTTCGGTCCGACGGAGACAAGGGCGGTATATGGTCTACCTGGACTGTGATTGAAGAAGCAACGGAAGAGTCCGTTTCACCACTTGGCCCTCTTCTTGGCCCATTGGTGCTCGCAATAGAAGCGCCGGATTCTGAAGATCCGCGAGAGCGAGTCGTGTTATTATAATCCCATGTCAACGGCGGACCGGAGGCCTGGACACCACTAGCACGTCCAATTGTCCCCGGGCGCGCAGTAGTTTTGACAGTGCCAAAGTCCCACAAATCTTCGGGATCAGTGGCAGTGGATCTGGAGACTATAAGCGAGCAAATATTGGAGAAATGGGTCCACTGACAGGTCCTCGAGTCGGCCCTGTGTTTCCTCCTCCACGCGTTCCCCTCCTTCGGCTTTCCACCGCTCGTGCCGCTCGATCAACTCACTCAGGTAACTGGTCTTCTTCGCCATTCGAATGAATTTATGCTTCAGCAATTCGCGAGCGGACGGTCGCTATACTAAATGGGTACACATTCCTTAGTTTAGGAGGGTCCGAAACTTACGTCACGGGGGTCCCGTTGAAGGCAATATGAAACAAACTCCCTGAATGACTTTGAAAAATTGGCGTCGAGCTGCGGAGGTGGATTCTTTGGTATCAAAAACAAAACCTGCAAGTCGGAAGTTAGGCCATGGATTGGCCTCACGGCAATAGAAACATACCTTCATAGGATGGAGTTCTGCGTATGGGGGTTCTCCTTTGGCCAATTCCATGGCAGTAATACCGAGACTCCATATATCAGCTTTATGATCATAGCCACTTTGTTTGATAACCTCCGGAGACATCCAATAAGGTGTCCCTACAAATGTGTTCTTCTTCGCGGATAACGTGCCAGATAGTTGCCCTGAAACTCCAAAGTCGGCGAGTTTCACTTCCCCTCCTGCTGAAAGGAGAATATTTGCAGCTGTGGCGAGGATTCTATGTCAAGTTAAATGAGCGCAATGGAGGGATTGGCCTACCTTTGATGTCGCGGTGTAGCTTTCCTTCTGTATGAAGGTAATCTAGTCCGCGTAGTAACTCCCGGAGGATGATCGCAATATACTCCTCCCTGAAGACACCCGGTTTCATCTGCACAAGCTCTCAGGGATTGACAGGGACTGAGCAACCAGGAGGCCCACAAGATCAGAGCAGGAACCGCCTGAACAAAATCTGAAGAAGACGATTAAACGGTTGTAGAGGTTTGCCAGTGATGTGTGCGTACTCCATAACTATCCAGAGGTGTGATCCTTTGAGATATGAGCCATGATACCTGCAAATTTGAATATCCTGGCCAAAGATTGCAAAAACAGAGAGACAGACTTTGTGACATGAGGAGAATCCAGCTGTGATAGTATTTGAATTTCTTGCTGGATATCCTCAATCTCATCTTCGGCGCTCTCAAGGTCGATAATCTTGATCGCCACCGTCTTTTGCGTCCGCTTATCATATCTGCAGACAAATGTGAGTACCAGATCCAATAAACACGTTGACGAGTAACATACGCCTTGAAAACCTCGCCGAAAGAGCCCTTGCCTGACTACGCTCAGTTCATGATTCTGGTGCGCGAGGTTGAGAATACACACCGATCCTGTCCTGCTTTACATAAAATTCCTCGGGATCCGAGTGGTGAGAGTCCTGACTCGGGCGCGGGAAGAGGTAATTTATGGTATAAATGGAGCTATCATGGAATGTTGGGTAGCGGATCTCACCATTGGTAAACTCAGCGAGGGCGAATTGGGTATATGTGCGAGTTCAATGTGGTATGACGCTGAGCAAATTCCAGCGGAACGACTGATAAACGCTTGGATAAAAAGTTGTGCTAAAAACCAGAGAAAGAGAGAGATAAAAGATAGGGAAGCGGCAGAGCAGAGAACCTGGCAGATGAGCACAAGCCGCGGCGTCGGGGGCATTACACCTGTGTCTAAAGCCACGTGATTACATACTAGCGCTATTTCAAATGCGCGGGCGGTGGTTTCGTCAACAAGCCTTGGTCACTAAACTTCGGGGTGCCCTCTCTCGTTCCAAGTCCCTGCTCCTCCCCAACCATGTCTAAACCAAGGCCCGGTCCAACTCCGTTTTTATACAGTTGTGAATCGTTCTTTGTACCTGAGGCTAGTCGTTTGGCGAGTGGGGGCAACGATAGCCCATAATGTCGAATAACGAGTCCCAACAGAGTGGCGAGTACGAGCGCAAGTAAACACGCGACGATAACATGAAGATTATCTTCAAGAGCAGGATCTCCGCCTTGTGGTTGGCCTGATGGCCTAGCGATGATGACTGAGCCCTCATCCGACGGATATTGAACGAAAGGGTCCTGTACTCCGAGGACACGAGAACGAGATGGACGATTGGCCTGAGCATCCGAGCATGAAACTTGGAGAAAGATAAGAATGAGGATGCTGTAGTGTTGGGTGCCTCGATGATATATTGACATTTTTGCCGCGGCAGACTGGATGGTTGTTTTGTTATGGGAAGAATGAGACCCTAACGAGCCCAAACGCGAACCACAGGTAGACCCTCACTGCTGAATGTCGCCTGACAGTGTAGTCAAAGTTTGAATTCGCCTGGTTCGCAAGTTTTCAAACTGACTATTGGTACATCTCTTGTTGAAGTGGACTCGGAGAAGAAAGACCCGGACGCAAGAGTTCCACAGAGATGATTTTGCTGATCATGTACAGAGCAGTCCCACAAGTCCTACCGCTGTAAGTTCTTTAGACGCCATTGCCTTCAGCCCCTGTATCTCAGATTAAGTGGCAACGCAAAGCGCTGGGAAAGAAGCGTAGGACCCAGGAGTACATGGAAAGGAGGCCACTTCGAAGTGACAATAAGTATCGACCACAAGTAAACGAGCCTGCTCCCGACAAGGCTCCCCACAGTAGCGGTCTTTTTGTGGTCCAAGCATCGTTAGTGAAATTCTCGGTGTCCTATACTAACCTACGCGTTTCACCCAATTCGCACGTACGCTTCAATAGTTATCGGTCCCCTCATTCTTGTAGGCCAGGTTACAACGCGCTGGATTGGCGCAGTCCTAGCTTGCTTGTAACTCAGGGTTGATACAACGATCATGCACTACTAGATGCTGCGGCCGACACGTGACGCCCACTGCCGTCAGCGCAGCACTATACCTGCATTTCACGCATTTCGGTTCCACAGGAAAGAAACCCCAAAGAAAGGAATGCAATTTGGCAAATAATGATACATTATTTCGGCTTTCCGCAGAACAACGTGGAAATGAATACCAACTATGAGCTGAAGGATTATCACAGAAGAAAGTACTGCGAAACACTTAGCACAGAGTCCCATAAGAGCCGTAAACCGTATCTCGTTATGTCGTCATAGACGGGTGGGAAAGGATACTGACAGAATGGCATCAAAGATACTTCCGATGCTCCTGTGGGTATGTGTGTAAGGACTCGACGAGAGAAGTAACCAGGGAGCTGACCGGGGTGTGTGTCGTCTCGTGATCGACATGAACGAACGCCCTTCCAACATTTGGCAGCACCTCTATCTTATCCTGCAATTTTTGACTGATATCATGCGCCTTCCATAGCGGTGTGCTTGCATCCATCACAACATCGACTTCGACGAAATAATCCTGAAAAAAGCAATCATGTACTATCACTAAGCACAGAAGGTGCCAAAACGAACGGGACCACTCTGCAGCAGATTCAATCGAACATCATAAGCAAGACATTAAATGACACACGTGGTAAGCGCGAACGGTATCGACCTTCTCAATTTCATCGCAGAACGTCATTGCCTTATAAATGATGAGTTGAACAAATTCATGAGGAGCGGATTTTCCCGCCAGCAGCTCAAACTGAGCATAGATAGTGCGGGTCCAAGCCGCAATAACTACAAGAGCAATCTGTGTACAAATGAGTTACGATAAGCTACGTGTGAGCAACGTCACTCACAATTATTGCGCCAATCGGGTCCAGATCTAGAATAAGCAGGTTACAACACGCAGGGACTTGTAAATGGGATGCATACACCATGCTAGCTTGCTACCTCCGGCCGACATAAGGAGGCCTGAATCCAAAGTGTGTCAATGGGCGATGCTGTGCGGCACTAGTGGGAAGTCTCACCAAAAGTGTTTATGAATAAGTCATTGCGGTGGTCCTCCCAGAGCACTTCAACCTGACTTGATTTTGACCGTAACGAGCGGCAGTAAAGGAATAAAAGAAACTTGACACCTTCAAGTCGATTAGTGCAGCCAAAGTGATTCGAATGGGGAGCCTACCCAAGGCAGCGCCCACTACAATAACAGAGGGTAAATGAAACCGGTTTAACGTTTGTGTGCCATGAGTGACGAGATCTCGTGCAGATTCGATGATCACGACCAGGTTAACGGATCCCATGCTGAACGTAAGCGCAAGTTATGACCAGCTCAATGCATCAAAAAGATCAACCCCGCACAGAAAACCTGAAGAAGATATGTTAATGGGGTTTATGAGAGCGCGTACGGTAAAATGTTACCATAGACCACATTGCCTATAGTCTCAAGGCGCGCGCCACCCACTGGCCACTTATTGACATCCATCCGGCTCGACTTGCGGTGTATGTAGTAAAGGAGGAAATTGCTACCGACATCGAATACTGAGTCGATGCCAGTAGCCAAGAGGGATAGGGAAGCGGATGAGACGGCGGCGTACACTACCCGGAAATCAGCCAAGAATAAAAAAGACGTTACGGGATATTTTAACTAACACTGTAGCACCGCGAGGGCAACGTTGGCAGCGAGACTCGCGTGCACTGCGATCTTCACCTAATGATCTCGAATCAAGTTGATTGTAAAGAAGCCGACGAGGAGGGCTCACCGGCAGCCGAGAGAGATCCTCTTCGTTCCTAGCGTCTTCTGTGTGTTCTTCCATGGGTTTTAAGAGCGACGAGATCAGCTATCCATGAAAGTCCGTGAGAAGGAGGGACTGGATGTGAGGGAAAGAGACGGACAGCATTCTGTTTCCGATGATAATTGGCGAGAGGTTTGCCTCGCTTGCGGCTACGGAGCTCTGCAATCTCTGCATCGGTTTTGAAACCATGATTGAAACCGTAAGGATCTCTAGGAGTTGTTACAGTGACTGAGTTCTCTGCGTCCACTTCTGCGTGATGCGGTAATCGAAGATCTGTTACCACTGCGTCGGGCACCTGCGGAAGGAGATAAGTGTAGTGATTCTTGGAAGAGAAAAAAAAGACAAACTGAAGAGGACGGCTCAAGATTGTTAACTCTGGAAGAGAACGTTGAACCGGAGGCTGAGGCTGTCTGCTTTGACTGGTCTTTTGACATGGTCTGGTCTGGTCTAATCTGGTGGTGTTCGAGTGGGAATGACCCAAGGTAATGGGAGAGCCTGAGAAAATTACAAATCAGGCTTGTTACCCTTCCTCGGATCTGGCTTCTCATTCCGAGTGTTTGGTTTGGATAGATCATGGCCCACGTTTTCATCCTCCCAACACTCTTACTTGTCGCGTGCGTATGAGGCCCATAGCTTATCAGCGTTTTACGGTCTCATATCAAACTTTATCCAGCTTCTTCGTCCTTGTCTTGTGTCTCCTCCTATTATTGGGCCGACCCTTATTCCGGTCGTTATGGGAGCTTATGGTTGCCAGCGCCCGTTCTAATGTCGGTATGAATCCCGGGAGATATCGACGTTTTGCTCCAGAGGGGGAGATATGGGAGATGGAAATCAGAAATACGTCAGGTTGACCAACCAGTGCGTTGAACCCCTGCTTAGTTCAATTCGAAATCCTACTGACGGTTTCGCCAGCTGTCATGTATTTTCCGTCAATATCTGAATTCACGGGGATTCTGTTCTGGTTCTGACTAGTGATGACGAGCACTATGCCAACGTCAGATCTACCTCGCGCGTATAAAGCCAGGCATGGATGAACTCGAAACTTACTCCTCATCCTACCTTACTGGTCACCCTTGACGGGAACCTTGGAACTTCATCCCCCACTTGAGATATTCTTCATGAGATTACCATCGAGCTCTTCTCTTCTTCTTGCATCGTTAGCGGTGTCGACCTCGACGTCGTCCCTTTCTGCTCTCGCCGCCCCCGCGGGTGGTGCTGATCCCCCAGCAGGCTCGTCGTCGTCTACCTCAGTCCCGCTTGGTAGCGACGACACGACGGCTCAATCACATCGTACGTACCGGGCTGCCTCTCGACTTCCTTTTCTAACAATGTTACAGATAATATGCAAACCAGGGGTCTTCTGGGACCAGTCGAATCATTGTTGCCAGCAGGGCTCGGCGAAGAACTTGAGACAATCATTGGCGAATTATTGGGAATTCTCGTCTCCCATAAAGCGCGTGCAGACCTTCCCCCACTCCCTGTCGAGGACGTGAAGGAACAAGCAGAGTCCTTAGCAGGCGAGGTGCTCCCCGCTGGGTTGAAAATGCGTGAAGAGGAGAGCGGCGCGACCAATCCGCCTCAAGATCCTTCGGCGCAGCCATCTTTACCGCAGGCACCACTTCCTGCTGCACCGTCTCAAATTCCAGAGCCTCCAGTGAAGGTTGATCCACCCAAGCCTCCGGTAGACCTCCCTGTGTTTCCCAGTACTGTAGCAGTTCAGCCCTCACAATCGGCTAGTCCACCTAGTCAAGATTCGGCTGCCAGTGCTTAGGGATGTACCCTTGCCATTAGCGCCCCTCGATTCTATCCTTCCCATCCCTATGCCACACTCGTCTGGTTCGGACATACCGATTATTTCCTCTATACTCGATGGTAGTAGTACCTAAGCCCCACTCAGTGGTGGTACTCATCTTCTCCATTCCGTGCTACCACTCTCAGGTCTTAGTACCACTATTCATAAACAGGCTTGAACATCGTATAATATGTAGCTGTGTCACGTCACTTGTTTCAAGCCTTCTATGCTATGAGTCTTGTTTTGGGCTTCATTCTATATCTCAGATCATCGCAATACTATATTTCGGGTTCGCTACTATGATCGTATTGTCTTATTGTGTCTTGTTCCGTGGCGGTCTGGTGGTCAGAGAAACGCGTGTGCGCGAAGCGACAGACTGGGGGACCCGAATGAATCCCTTCTCTTTCTTCAGTCCAAGCGAAGAATCCTTGGATGACTATTCGACTTAAAGGAGTGACTTAACACGGTCTGTTTTGTGCAAGGCTTGGAGGTCGTCGTTCCCTGTCGGGGTGATTCAATCCAACAAGTTGTAGTAGCAAGCTGGGATCTTACTCACCACCAATGTGCTTCTTGTCTGGGATGTAGCGTATCAGCGCCAGCGTGACATAGATGGCACAAGGGACTGGCTCACTGATGAAGACATTTGGTACAGTTCGCTGGTTCGTCAACTGTGAGAGGTATCCCTGAATTTCGGGTCCATCATCCCGGAGATCCAGCCTAACAAGGCCTTTCAGAGTCGGCTCGTTGGTCCAACATCATGTACAGTAACGCGACGCACTCCAGAACCTTGACGTTTACGTCCGGAAATCTCGTCGCGAACAGGTCCTTGGCACTTTTGCAGTACGGACAATAGGATTTTGAGAAGATCACAACTTTATTTTCAGCGATAGTTTGCTATGCCACGCTAACCTGGTGAGACGGGGTTTCTCCATAGCCTGAGAGCACATACACACATTAACAAGATCCTTGATAGCCATCTCCTTGAGTTGTCGGGGAGATGGATTCGACGATGAAGCTGTTGATGTGGAATACAGGGCGGAAAAAAGCGATAATATTCTACGCGACATGGTGGTA
Organism: Russula sp. MG48; assembly: GCA_003313725.1. Taxonomy (NCBI): domain Eukaryota; kingdom Fungi; phylum Basidiomycota; class Agaricomycetes; order Russulales; family Russulaceae; genus Russula; species Russula sp. MG48. Next base: position 1,849 of record QLOS01003348.1, on the reverse strand, counting down.
TACTGTATGCGAGACGGGGACGGGGATCATAGTGACGAGCAGGCACCACACGTGACGCGTGGGCAAACAGCCTGAGGCAGGACAGGTTCAGTCAGGCCATTGCCTACCAGACACCAGTCTATCCAGGCGGGAATTTAGCTTATATACAGGTGTGCGCTTGGAGGGCGAATAATGACTCAGAACCGTAAAGCTACTTGCAAACCGTAGACACGCTAATACTAAGTGAATCTTTGAGAGCTGCACAGTGGGCGCTGGCAAGTGGGCCTGACACATTGCAGCTCTCTGACATTTCTGGGCTTAAGCGACGCGGCAACAGTAAGAAATTATTATCACTCCTTTCCGGGTGAAGCCGTACTATTATCGATCGACTTGTGCAAAATGCATCTACTTGTGCAAAATCATTTTTAGAGCTTGCCCCACTGAATCCGCTCCTCAGCTCAATTTACAGACATGTCAGATAGTATGCCAGAATGTCATTTCCATTTTTTAAATGAGCAGAAGTAAGCACTCGGTGGTTTTAAAAATACAAAGTGGGGTGAAAATCACCCGTATCAGCGAAATTTCGAAATAGAAGCCTTAGAATGCATCCAAAAAATCAGAACAAAAAACCAGGTATATCTAATGCCTTAAGGAATCGATTGGACATTGATTCTCTGGGTAGAAGAATGCTTCCAATGGAGATTGGTATGTGCGTGACAGGATGGGATCGAGGATGCAGAATTCAAACTCCACCACGCGTGTCGTCGTCGTGTATCGCGTCTGGAATGCGCTCATAATGCCGAAGCGGAGGTTGAAACGGCACTATGACAAAGCGTGACAAAACGTGACAGATTTTGCAAATCCCCATGACTTTCGTACCCCTCACCGGCTTGCTTATAGCAAAACGAGGCTTCATCTTTTTCCCAACTAAAAATGTGCAAGATGAGCTCAAGACAATACTGAATAACCTAGAAAAGACCGTTTGTCCATAGGATTTGTGATTGAGGTAATAAGAAATGTTTTTTCAGATTTTGCAATTCCCAGTCAATGATAGTAGAAGGTTTATGGCTGTGGGACTGATTGTTGAACACAACCGCGCCCCGGGGACCCGAACACCATATTTGTGTCCTTTCCAACATACAAGTACTAGTACAGTAGAAATTTTCATAACGTATAACGCTGGTTAAGGCAAAAACCTCATACGTTATGGGATTTATTCGCTATCATACTTGGCGCCTATTTGTGACAGGATGTAACAATATGTGACAATATGTGACCTATGGCAATGTGCGCAAACGTTACCCCAGGCTTTGTGTGCATATGGGGCTGGTTTCTCTCGGGGGAAGAGGAAGAGCACAACTACCTGGACAAGGATGTCCCATATGTATTGACAAGAGACTGAGCAGAAGCCTGAGCGCAAGGACTTCAGGATGCGTGGCGGAGTGATGGTTCAGTTTAGCATTGTGAACCCAGATGAGTCTTTTTTGTTTCTACCTGCTCCATTGTTCATTGTTCTTCTTATTCTAAACCCTTCTTGGTATCCAACCACATGGTGCCCGCTTAGGATTTGATTTTTGGAACAAAAATCTGTATAAGCGGCTTACCAGGGGTATATCATAATGTATAATTACCTATATTTAGGCTATATATTACCATACATTATACGTTATACACTAAATATCAGGTTTCCCCGCTTAACGGACATCGTTCAAGGGAAAAGTCCATACGGTATGTGATTTATACAGTGTGAGCTTATACGTTATGAAAATTTCTACTGTAGTACAAGTTACAAGCCAATCTTCGACGTCCTTGATACGGCGCTGTACTCATTAAGGTCTTCCTGTGATCGTGGCGCCCAACCATGTCAATT
>QLOS01003347.1:0-15366 GCA_003313725.1 Russula sp. MG48 | reverse complement strand
GTAGTCTTTCTTGGTGCGACTATCTACCCTAAGCAGGTAGTTAGGGGGGGCTGCCTGAAGTGCTAATTAGACAGGGAGGTTTTTCCAGATGGAGCTATTGTATTTGTTGAACTGGAAACGGTAACCGGCTATATGCCACGCCCAGTTGAGTACAAATATCCCCTTAAGGGATATACAAAGACACCCTCTTTTTGTCTATTAGTTTACTGTCACATAGTGACCAGTCACTCCTGTCCTTCGTGTATATAAACCCCCAGGTAGCACGCTCTAATCCTCAGTACTCTGACTTCTACTTGTCGCTGTATAAGTGAGTCTCTTACTCCCTGGTTGTATGCGCACTATGTGCTGCTCAACAGGTTATGGGCCCTGGTTGCCCATGGCGCTCTTGCGAGCTGCCTCTGCTCATTGCGCCTTCAATGGCTGCATCTTGCGCCTCTATGGCTGCACACTGTTGCACACAGCGTCAAGCTGTCCTGCTGCATTCATTTGCGCAGGTGAGTGGGCTTCATCATCATGATTGATGATGAGAACCTCTCAGCCGCACATGTGCATGCCTAGGCTGCATGAGGGATGCCCCTCCTGTTGATTGTTCGTTGGTAGACAACGCACACTGCAAAGTGCTGCTGATGTTTGTCAAGGACAGCCATCGGAGGTACTTTGCTGTGAGCCTCGTCAACTACCGAACAAACAGCAGGTAGGAGAATGCTTACCTCGGCGTACTAGCTTGTACACCAACGTGAGCATTCCCCGGACTTCCTAAGACTCTTGTGCCTAGTGATTCTGTCGTTGTGACCGTCTCCAGAGTTCCTCTGGGACATTGTCACAATGTTCCATTGGCACTCTGGTGGCACTCACAATAGCGCAATCACCAGACACTGTAGCGAGTAAGAGAACTGTTGTGAGAAAAGAAGAGCCTAAGCTCTTCGCTATTGACCCATGAAGTTGCGGAGCTTCCATGGTGATTCTCACTCGCTATGTAACCTCTCCAACTTCATGGCCAGTAGAGCAAAGCTTAAGCTCTGCTTTCCTTGTGACGATCCCCTCATTACTACATTGTGGGGAACACATCGCAAGTGGTCACAGTGGTCCACAGCGTTTCCTTCCAGAAAACACTGTATACCATCATGGCCAGTTGGACATGTGGTGCCCACATTGTTGTAATGGGTGATGAGTTCCTGATTGTATTCTTTGACGCCTTCAGGATCGCATCCACCAATGTGAGGTACTTACATTGTAGGTTGCAACTCTGAAGTCGGTGAAGAGTACGACCAGGAACTTTTTTCTCTCATGCACCCTCTAGGGCTGCATATCGCAACCAGTTAAAGAGTCTACATGCTCACTGTTGGCAACAGTGAAGCATTGAGCAGGACCTGGAGCGAAAGCGCGATCCCTTTTTGTTTGAGTTCTCACTCGCATAGTCAATATGCTGATTACTCTTCCAGACGCCTTTCTAACAAACAATCTTCCTCCAGCAATGTCCTCTGCCCTTGTAGCTCTTGTCCTGGTCTTGGATGGCACTAACTATGCCAAGTGGGCTCGCAATATGGAGTCCTTTCTCAAGACACAAAACCTCTGGCGTGTCACTGACAGCCTTGATCCCTTCTCGGTCGACCCTGCTCTTGCCAATTTGGCAGCTGATGAACCTATTCCGGATCCTCCTCAGCATGTCATCACCACATGTGTAGAGTGGAACAAGATCAATGATCTTGCTCTAGGGAACATCACCCTTCGCCTTACTCCATCCATTCAGGACGCTATCACTCGAAGGAACGCTCCTGAAACCTGGGTCTTCCTCAAAGACCAGTATTCCCTTTCTTCCCCCACCTATGCCTACCAGCAATTTTGCATTGCTTCCACCTTCCACCTTGATCTGGCTCGTCACCCTGCTCCACAGATTGAATATCTGCAAGGGGTTTATGAACACTTGGCTACCATCAGCGTTCGAATCCCTCCAGTCATTCAGGTGATGATGCTCCTCAACGCCCTCCCTTCACAATGGGAGAGCGTGACCCCCCTCATCCTTGCTGGAGCCACTATCGACAACATCAATGTCGATAGTATCAAGGTCTTCTGTCTATCACAGTGGGATGCCGCGCAAGGGAAGAAACAACGGAGCAATGCTCCCACTCACGCGCAAATCAACAAGCTCTCCACGGTCAAACACAGGAAAGGAGCTCCCTCATTCTCTCAGCAGCTTGACCCATCTCCCTCCTCGTCTTACAAAGGCAAGGGGAAAGCGCCGCAAGGCAGCAAGTCCCCTTGCAAGAAGTCCACCCATGGCACTCACACAGGATGTAAGGGTAAGCAGCGTGACCAGGTGCACTTCACATCAGTCGCTGCGCTTCCCTCCCCTGCCTTTGCTACTGTCACTGCGATCAGTCCCTCTGGGATTGAGACGCGCACAGTGGAAACCACGCAGCCCTTCGTCCAGAGGAACGAAGTGGCTAAGACTTTCTTTCCCTCTATGGCCAGCGTGATGACCCTCGCAGCTAACATTGGCCAGCCAGCCACACAGCGTGTCCTCAGGACACTCGAGCAGCACATCACCCTGCCCACCAACCCAGCGCCAGTCCCGCTTCAACAGCGGATTGGAGGCAGGATGACTGCTGGTCCCAGTCGCCTTAGTACTGGACCATCTCAGGAAGAAATCCCATTCCCTGAGAGCGCTCCTACTCCCGAGGGTTCACTCTTTAGTGACCAGGAGCACTCCCCTCACTGCTCCATCGCATCCACACCGTGCCATTCACTGGCACGCTCCCTCACTCCGCTTCGTGCTGTGAGTGAACCTGCTCTGTCCTCCCACTCTCTTGCTGAGATTTGGGAACAGATCTACCAGGATCGCGATAGGGAATATATGGAACACCCCATGACGGAGTACCGCCATATTTCCCCCATCGATCTAGAGGATGCCGTCTCCCTTGGAGATGATGATGGGATGGACTGGGGACAGTTCCTCACCGCTGCAGCTGGCACCAATGACATCATACAGGATCAGCAGAATCCTGATACGATGATGGGAGAGTACATCCCTCTATCCACTCTTGCATTAAACCATGCTTACAGCCCCTCAGCTTGTATCACTTTGACTGAGGTGGATCGTACTGTACTTATTAAGTACAGTTGTACCTGTAATCGCATGAGTTGTCCCAAATGTAAGACTAAGACCGCTAATGAAAGCGGCTGGATATTGGACTCTGGAGCAAGCCTCCATTTCACTTATGCATTAAGTGACTTCATTGACTATGAAGAGATGACTGATTTTGCAGTTTTTACTGCAAACTCATCTATTTCAGTCAAAGGTAAAGGCGCAGTCTTGCTTGCGCATAAAGTCACTATGCAAGGGACAGTAAACGAGCGCGTCACACGCCTCTATCCAGTCTTTTATATACTGCAGTTGACGGTAAGACTGTTGTCCCTTAGGGCTCTTTCTCCAACAAGGTATGAGAGTATATGGGAATTCTGCCCATCTCTCATTATCCTTGAGGAAAGTTCACTTTCCTGTCATACAATGCGTACCCAGGATGTCAGGAGATACGCTCTATTGGCTATTGGCTACCCCTGCCAACATGTATCACATAGAGACAGTCTACAAAGTAGACTACGATCTCATGCATCGACGCTTCGCACATCCTTCTAAGGATGTACTAAGCCATGCACCGCGCAACACTAAGGGTTTCCCCCCTATCACATATGACAAAGAGACACCCATATGTACTGGATGTGCATAAGGGAAAATGCCTTCTACGGCATTCCTGCCATCCAAAAAGCGTGCAAAGAAGCCCTTTGAGACTATTCACTCAGATCTCAAGAGCTTCCCTGTGGTATCTTACCATAAGTACAAGTACTTCATCAGTTTTGTAGACGATTATTTGTCTTACTCCTGGATAGTGCTATTGCATACCAAAGGCTCTGCCATTGACGCACTTAGACACTTCCTTGCCTTAGTCAAAAACCAGTTCTCCGCTACACCAAAGAACTGGATGTCTGACACAGGGGGAGAATACAAATCTGATGCATTCTTGAACACGCTTAAACAACATGGGATTAATGTCCTACAATCTGTGCTGCACACCCCTCAGCAAAATGGGTGTGCGGAACGCTTTATGTGCACAGTTATGGACAAGGCTGAGGCTATGCGCCATCAAGCCTGTCTCCCTGTCTCTTGGTGGGAATTTGCTGTGGAACACGCAGTTCATTGTTATAATCGGACCCCTATTAAATGCCTCAAATGGCGTACACCATATGAACTCGTGCACCACATGCAACCAGACATATCTCATCTTCGAGTATTTGGTTGTGGAGCTTATGTGTATGTCCACCCAGATGTACGCACTAATAAGCTATCCCCCAAATCTGAGCTTATGATCTATCTTGGTCAAGCTCATGGCATTAAAGGATATCGCTTTATGCGACTGCCTAATAATGTCATTTATATAGGGACTACTGCCCTATTCGATGAGAGTCTGTACCCTAAATGTCGCTCAAAAGCACAACGTGGTACCACTCGTATAGATGAACCAGAATCAGCCCAACCTCCACTACAGCCCATTCCTGGTGATATTGACGATGATGGGACTGACCCTGCTCCCTCATGGTCACCACCTTCTTCCCAACCACCGCCTCCAGTAAAACCTGAGCCTGCAGACAAAGGTAAAGGAAAAGCACCTGCCCCCGGCCAGGGTCAGGAAGTCTTTCCTCCACCGCGTCCACCTAGGAGTCCCCAGAGGGTTCGCCATCCCCTCCCAAGGGAAGAGGAAGAGCTGTTACAGCCTCCTCTGGAGCCATTACCTCCACTTACTCCTACACCATCACGCAGAGCATGACAGAGAACCGCAGAATTGCCATCTCAGCCACCAGCTGAATTGCGATGTTCTCAGTGGACGCGCAGACCTACAACTCGTCCTGGCAATGTCTATGGGGAACAAAGGCACCCCACCGAAATAACTAGAGACATTGAGCGGGAAGGCCAGTGGCAAAGAATGATTGCACCTGAACTGGGTAGCTCCCGTACACGTCAATCAAGTAGGCAGGAAACTCCAGTACTACCTACTCCACAGCCTCCTAGTGACACCCTGCTCTCTCAGCCACTCTCAGAGGACGAAGTTGAAACAAATTTATTCACCCAAGTGGAAGAAGGGGGAGTTAGTTTTCTGAATCATCTGCTCGCTGCAGCAGTTCCACCAGATTCAGACTTACCAAACACTTCCAACATATGGGAGTGGTCCTACAAGGACATTCAGCGCATGCCTTTAGTGCAACAAAAGGAATGGAAGACTGCCTGCCACGAAGAATTAGACTCGCTTCGTGAGCGACATGTCTTTGAGCTCGTAGATCCTCCGCCTGGGAGGAAAATCATCAAGAACCGTTGGGTTTTTGACCTCAAGCAAGATGGACGTAAAAAAGCCTGGCTTGTAGCCAAAGGGTTTTCTCAGGTTGAAGGCATTGACTACAACGAGATATTCTCACCCGTTGTACGATATGAAACAGTCCGCCTAATGCTTGCGCTTGCAGCGCTGCAAGATTGGCACATTACTGGACTGGATGTCAAAACTGCCTTCCTCTATGGCAAGCTCGATGAAGAGCTTTACATGGAACAACCTGAAGGCTTCACGAAACCTGGCCAAGAACATAAAGTTCTACATCTAAAGCACGCCATATATGGCCTCAAACAAGCAGCTCTGCAATGGTGGAAAGCGCTTGATGAGTCCATGGCTGCCATAGGCTTTAAACGCCTACAATCTGACTCTGGCGTGTTTGTCTACCTTTCTAAGGGGACACACCCAGTCATTGCCATCATCTATGTGGACGATGCACTGTTCATGGGGAAAGATCTTTCCCAAGTGAACAAACTCAAGTCTGCATTCATGCGATTATGGGAATGCCATAACTTAGGCAATGTTAAGGAATTTTTGCGTATGCGCATCAGACATAAGAATAAGTGTATCTATTTAGATCAAACCACTTATCTTGCTAAAGTGCTGCAACGCTTTGGAATGACCAATGCGAAAGCTGCGGACACTCCACTTCCTATGGGCTATGTTCCAATGCCCAATAACGAGCCAGTCAATGAGCAAATTCGCCATAAGTTCCAGCAAGTGATCGGCTCACTGCTTTATATCATGTTGGGCACTCATCCTGACATTGCATATGCAGTAACAAAGCTATCACAATTCTCCGCAAATCCGTCCCAAGACCACTTAAATAGAGCGCTGTATATCTGCTGCTACCTAGTTGGCACATCCAACTACACTATGGTCTATGATGGAGCAGAAGGCAAAGGCTTTCAAGCCTACACTGATTCTGATTGGGGAAGTGATTCAGCTACACACCGCTCTACTACTGGATACATGATAAGTCTCACTAGCGCAGTCTTCACCTGGAACTCCAGAGCACAGAAGACTATCGCGCTCTCATCCACAGAAGCAGAATATATGTCCTTGTCGGACACAAGCCGACAGGTTGTTTGGGTCTGCTCCATACTCGAGGAGATAGGATTCACAATCAAACCAATACCGCTTAATGGAGACAACCAAGGAGCCATCTTTATGGCGTCCAACCCTGTCCAAGAACATCGTATAAAACACATTGATATACGATATCACTACATACGTCAAGTAGTGAAAGACAGGAAGGTTACCCTCCAATTTGTGGATGGAGACAAGAACCCTGCAGACATGTTCACTAAGAACCTGGGCCGCACCAGATTCCATGAACTAAGGGGTCAACTTGGGCTTGAATTTTATTCACCTAAGAATGCTTAGTGCACCTATGCTATGCAATCTTTAAGAGTAGGATGCAAACTTCATCTCTCTTCATGTACTGGAAACCATCGGGACCCTCTACATGCAAAAGCTAAAAGCAGCAGGTCAGTGACAGTTCTGTCACTCTGTTACACACGCTTCAGCTTGCACAAGATGTGTTGTCCTGCTCTTTCCAGTAATATGCAGGCATCTGGCACAGTTTATCTGCAGCCTTACACAGTCAGATGTGCAAGGCTCTTTGGACTTAGCTTCCAGAGTCTCCCGCACATCAGCACGTCTCCGTTTAGTCAAGGTCTGGACTTATGCTCCCATACACGCCATGACTTTCACCTTTACAAGAGGTGCGCGACGAACCTGACCGCACAAAGTCCAACCGGAAATCCACCATGGACTTAAGTGCCAAATGGTTCTTCAACCAACTGTGTTATTACGGTACACTTAGCAAGGGGGAGTGTTGAACCGGAAATGGTAACCGGCTATATGCCACGCCCAGTTGAGTACAAATATCCCCTTAAGGGATATACAAAGACACCCTCTTTTTGTCTATTAGTTTACTGTCACATAGTGACCAGTCACTCCTGTCCTTCGTGTATATAAACCCCCAGGTAGCACGCTCTAATTCTCAGTACTCTGACTTCTACTTGTTGCTGTATAAGTGAGTCTCTTACTCCCTGGTTGTATGCGCACTACGTGCTGCTCAACAGTATTTACAAATAGAGATTCACAAGTTTGGGATCGGAGACGATGGTCAGGGGGCGATTACTTTCTGCTACCCATTTTGCAATGTGGGCGCTGAGATAGGCCTAGGTTAGCTAGAAGAAAATGTGCTTTAAGTAACACTTACCGCATCTCTGGGTTTGTGTACGCACGATGTGAATATGTAACTGGATGCTGTCCCTGACGAGTGAAAGCAGAAAAAATGTCACCACTGCAAGTGAAGTCCTCCCCCTTCAGAGCGGCACCGACAGTTTCCACTCCAAAGCAGTGAATCGCATGTGCCTTGAGGTTCGCAGTGGAGGACTTGTCTCTTTTGTCTTGATAACATTGAACAATCTGGGTCTTATTCTTGCACCTCTTTGCTGTGCAGGTAAAGACATGAAAAACACGGTCTCCCACCCTCCCAATGACGACATCTGGTTTAAAAAATGAATATATTGTGGAGCGCCATGTTTTCTTAGCTGCAGCTTGAGAATAAAGTCACTAACATAGAACAAAAAGAAGTACTAAGCATCTTACTGAGTTCCCGCTCAAGCTCGTCAACCCCATCAATGTCAGAGCCAAGCTCAATGACTTCTGATATGTCATTGCTGATTGTACTGACATGATCATCAGTTGGGTGACTGTCTGTTTGTGATGAATTAATTGATGCTGCGCCATGCTTGGTTCGCTTGACAGGCCGAGAGATAATCATCAAAGCATCCTTCGCATGTTTAGCACCATGCCCAATAGATTTGCTAGTGGCCCCAGGGCCAAGTGTGCTAGATAGTGAGGATGTAGAATGGGAGGGTCACAGCGAGGAACGTGATGACTCTTCCAAAGACTGAAATTGTTGAGACATGTGAGTGGGAAGTTGAAAAAAAAAAGGGGGTTTGGCTCACCCATAAATGTTGGTCCAGCCAGATCTTGATGAATCGCCTTTTATCATTAGTGCCACCAGGGTCATACAAGTGTGTGAGAGTCGCCATTAGCCTAGCTTAGAGCAACTACTAGGCGGACCACTGGGACTAGGAAAACCATAAAACCATGGGTGAGGGTGCAGTTGTGGCCTGAGTGTGGAATTTCCAACCTGCACCTGCACCCATGACAACCGTGACCAGAAAACCATGGTGTTACTCAAACCCATGTCACTCCTTAGCTGTGGTGTGCAAGAGGGTGCACACAAGCATTGTGGTCTGCATGATGGGCAGCACAGCCGCAACTTGGAGAGCCAGCAGCAGACTGCTTGTGATGCAACTGACTCAGGCATCCTGCACTATACAAGATGTGGCCCAAGGCAAGGCAAGCTGTGAGCAGGCTGAAGCCCTGGCTCACCAAACATCACTATGAAGTGTTCATTGTCCAAAGTTACAGAGACACCTGACTAACTGGAGAAACCTCAGGCTGTGTTACGCGTAGGACCCACACGTATCGCTTAGTCACGCTAAGGCGGGTAAGGCCTTCGGGCTAAGATAAGAGTTCGAGGAATCGCCTCAAGGAGTGGTGGTGCACACGTGGAGAGGAGTCGCAGTGGCTAGTATTGGTACAAGAGAACTAGCTTGAGTCCCGGCGTATCGTACAACGGAGCTATATATACACACGTGCGTGGGAGCCTCTTGCCCCGTCAGTAATTACGGTTCATGAGTCACCAGCCCTCGCCCTATCAGTACAGAAGCGGACACGGAGGCTAATCGTATCGGTACGAAAGATGTGGAAAATAAAGGAAATAAGGGAAAGCGTAACACTACCCCTCGCCAGGTCTGAAGACGCCTCGGCTTCACTTGCCGTCGAAAATAGGCACGCACTCTTCGTTCCCGGTTTCGATGTCGGGGGCCGGGGACACGACGATCCGCTCCTCGAGTGTGGGCATATCCGCTGAACGGACGTAGACGGGCTCGGGTGTGAAGGGGCGCCCCGCGTATTGGAGACGCATGCGTAATTGTTCCCGCACTGCCTCATCGCGGTCGCGTCCCATCATCGGCTCATTGCGAATCGCGGCTTCCGCTGCGAGGTGGTTAAACATGGTGCGGTACGCGTCGGCGGCCTCCAGCCTATCGATCGACTCCAGGAGTTCCATCTGCTGCGCCGTGTGACGGTTCCGGATCAAGGTCTCCTTCCGCTGTGCTTTCGCCAGTGCTCGTTGGGCATCTGCCAACTCCGCGCGCGTCTGGTGCAGCTCTCGACCCAGGTGTCAATACCACAGGACCTCTCCTTGCAGGAACGGGTCCTGTACGGCTCTCAGTGCCCTGTCGACGATGTATGCGAACTCCTCGTTATCTTCGAGGATCGCTTGTTTCCCAGCCGAGAAGGGGGTGTGGTGACCGTCCGTGGGTCGTGCTCTGAGTGGGATCATGAAGACTGGTTGCCCCTTGCCCATAGTCAGGCGGGCGTGGGGGTGGTCGCGGAGCATGTTGTAGTGGATGTATTTGGCCCGCATCTTCTTCCCTGTGCTGTCGGATATCGCGGATTTAATCAGGTATGGGCTGCGAGATTTATTTTTGACGAAGGGAGGACCGGGGTGCGCGTAGGTGAATACCTTGTCGATGAGGTCTTCATTGGCTGGGAACAGCAGTAGGGGACGTGGTTCCTGTGTCATGCGTGAGAGGAGGGGACGCGGAGGGTCATAGGGCCTAGGGGCCTCCAGGGACTCTGAGCGAACGTGGTACGAGGGGGAGCGCCTGGCGACGACTACCGGGACGGTGAGGCCTTCGTCATAGATCAACAGCTCTTCCGAGTGGCTGGACGGCGTGGGGACAGGAGACGGGGTGCAGGATCCGCCATGGGGGTCTACCATAAATGAGAAACGCGTAGGTGTAAAAAGGCTAGTGCGGTAATCGGTATAATTATCCTGCATAGGTACATAGCGAATGATATCGGGGTCATACTGGGCGTGGTACTCAGCTTCTGGGTTTGGGTCGTACTTCCTGTTCACTCCTTTGTATAGGAATTTGTTCTTCATCACGCATATTGATGCTTGGGTCTGTGGGCGGTACGGGTCTTCGTCTAGTTTGTCGTGGAGTCGCTGGGCAAGCCACAGCGGATACTCGCACGCGGCTTGGCAGTGGGTGGCGGCTGCGATGTTTGCTTGGGGGAAGTGGCACCTGAGGCATTGGAGGTGGTAGTCGAGGTCGGGGTCGGTGCCTTTCTTGATACTTTCTTCTTGGTTCTTTGCTATGATTCGTGCCAGTCTGGCCGCTACTTTGTACGAATCCCGTAGATCTTCGAGGTGTGTCATCGACATCTCGGAGAACCACCTTGTTTTGAGGTAGTCCTCGAGATCGTCTGCGTCTGCGAGAGGGGGAATTGGGGTGCTGGTTTGGTTGGTGTTTTCGTCGTCGGTGGATACTGATATGTGGTCGGGAATAGATACGGTGGGGGATGCTGGTCGTGTGGTGGGTGGAGTGTTCGTCATTTTGTATTGGTGGTAGTGTTTGAGCGAGTAGATGAGGCCGAATGGGATTTTAGTGGTGATTGAGGGAAGTAGTGCTGCAGCGAATTGGATGTGGGTGTCGGTCATTGTCAGTTATGGGGAATTTTGCCCCCTCTTAAGGTGTGCGATGTCTCGGCGCTCTTGTCTGTTTGGGTGCGTTTGGGTTTTGTTTGTGGAAGTTGGTTATCAGGTCGGGTGCGTGGAGATCCTGCTGTGGGACCCAGGAATCTTCTGATGGGGGGAATCCTTTCCATCGAACTCTATACTGGAGAGTTTTCCTCCGTCCGAAGAGTCGCGATTGGACGATCTTCTCCACCTCCCATTCCGGTTCCCCTTCTATGATGTCTGGGGGTGGTCATTCGTAATTGTGTCCATGTGCTTCCGTTTCCCTATAGGGTGTGAGTAGGTCGATATGGAATACAGGGTGGATGCGCATGGATCCAGGCAGGCCTAGCCTGTATGTCACGGGGGACAGCTTCGCCGTGATTGGGAACGGTCCGTAACGTCTGGGTGCCAATTTGGTCGTGGGGTGGTGAGTTTTCAGGTTGCGCCCTTCTAGCCAGACTTGTTCCCCAATTTCATATTCCTTGATTGGGGGGTGTTCTGGCCTTGCCTGGAATGCCATGCGTGCTCTGTCACGGGCTTCTCGGATCTTTTCCAGGCGTTCCTGGACTGTGGGAACGTCGGAATCTTCCTGAGAAATGGGTATGGTGGGTTTTGTCCCGAATAGGAGTTCATGTGTGGTGACTCCAGATTTGTTGTGCGGCCATGAGTTGTGAACGTATTCGGCCAGGGTCAGATATTGCGACCATGTGGTTTGGTCGTCCACGACCCATAGCCTCAGATATTGTTCGACCCATTGGTTGGCCCTTTCACTTTGTCCGTCGGTTCGGGGGTGGAATGCGGTGCTTACGTTTTGTTGGATGTGAAGGAGTCGGCATAGCTCCTGGGTGAAATTCGATACGAATCTGGGGTCTCGGTTGGAGATCACCTTTCGGGGTATTCTGAACCATGGTACTAGGTTTCGGAAGTAGAGTGTGGCTACGCCTTCTCCCGTAATGTTGGTGGTGCAGGGTATGAATTTTGCTGCCTTGGAGCAGCCCTGATCTACGATCGTGAGGATAGCGTTGTAGCGTCCAGACGTGGGCAGGTCGGTGATGAGGTCCATTGCCACTGTCTGGAACGGCCCTTGGTGGGGTTCGACGGGAAGTGGTTGGAGGGGTGCTCTTCTGTGATGCGTGCGGGGTTTGTTTTCCTGACACACCGCGCACCCTCGTACGTATTCGGCAGTGAAGTCGTTCATACTCTCGCCCTGGTATTCTTGTTTGAGGAGGTGTTGTGTGTTGGCGATACCAGGGTGTCCTGCTAGGGGGTGGTCATGGTATCTCCGGAGAATTGCTCTTCTTTCTTCCAGGGATTCCGGGAAGAGAAGCCTTGCAAAGTAAATGTCCGGTAGCATTACGATCCCCTTGTTATCGTCCTCGCTGGTGGTGACGCCGGGAGGTCTTGAAAGGAAATCGGCTGGTATGTGTCTCTTTCCCGGGACGTGTACCAATTTGAAGTTGTAATCGGCCAGTTTTTGCATCCACCGGGACTGGCGTCGATTCAGGTCTTGGGACTTGCGGAAGTAGATGAGGTTGTGGTGATCGGTGTGGACTATGGTCTGGTGTTCGCTTCCTCCTACGTACAGTCGCCAGGTGGTGAGTGCGACAACTACTGCGTACATTTCTTTGTCGTAAATATCCCAGTTTCGTTGGGTGGCGTCTAGGGTTTTTGACAGGAATGCGACCGGGTGATTCTTGCCTCGTTCGTCTTTTTGGTGGAGCACTGCTCCGACCGCATAGTTGGAGGCGTCGGTATCGATGGTGAAGGGTAGGTCGAATCGTGGTTGGCGTAATACTGGGGCCGTCGTGACCGCGTCGATCAATGCCTCGAAGGCTTCTTGGCATTCCGGGGTCCAGTTGAACCCTTCTCCCCGTGCGCTTTGGGCGATGAGTTGGTTAAGGGGTGCGGCGATGACACTGAAGTTTCGGATGTACATGCGGTAGAAGTTGAGAAACCCGATGAACGATCGGACTTGTTTGGTCGTGGTGGGGACCTTCCAGTCCCTGACGCCTGCTACCTTGACTGGGTCCATTGCAATTGTATCTGGGGTTATGATCACCCCGAGGTACTCGACCCGTGTCACTTCGAATAGACACTTCTGTGGTTTGAGGTAAAGGTCGTGTTCTTCGAGTACAGCGAGCACCGCGTGTACTACCCGTCGATGAAGAGGGACGTCGTTCGGGGTGTGGATGAGGATGTCATCCATGTACACGGTTACGTACCCCTCGTTGATCAATTCTCTGAAGATGTGGTTCATCATCGCCTGGAAGGTCGCTGGGGCGTTGGTGAGTCCGAAGAACATCACCATGGGTTCAAAGAGTCCTCGACTCGTTTTAAAGGCTGCTTTTCCTTGGTCCCCTTCTCGGATCCTGATGTTGTTGTAGCCCCATCGTACATCCAGCTTTGTGAAGAGCCCGGACCTGCCGCCGGGTACCCGCGTCAGTCGGTCCATGAGTTCCCTGATCAGTGGGAGTGGATTTGCGTCCCGAACGGTCCAGGAATTCAACTTGCGGTAGTCTTGGATGGGGCGGTAGGTTCCGTCTTTCTTCAGTATGTAAAAGACGGGCGATGCGTACGGTGACTTGGAGGGTCGGATTCTTCCGATGCTGAGGTTCTCCTTGAGGAACTTTTGCTGAGCCTCGTCTTCCTTTGGTGTCAGGGGGTAGATTTTGCAGTCAATGGAGGTTGGTGCGTCAGGTTTGAGTTCAATGGCGTGATCCCATGGTGTGGATTCTGGGAAGCGTTGCGCCGCTTCATCACTGAAGACATGGGCGTGGTTATGATATTGGGCAGGGACGATTTGGTCCCATGCTTTCTTGGGTTGGGTGTTGGCCGCCTGGGCCAGTTGTTGTGCTACCGTCGTTTTCGCGAGGCGCATCATCAGTTGGTCCCCTGGTTGTAGCATTGGGGGGTTGTTGACGGTGACGGACCTCATTCTGGCAACTGGGGTGCTTGTGGTGACCGCTTGAGCTGCGGCTCCGGCGGTCCTTAGTACCACCTTGGCCGGTAGTGTGCCCTTCCTCCAGTCGGGTCGGGGATTGGCGGCCACGAACCATGGGTATCCCAATACGATGTAGTCGCCGTCCATGTGGGCGATGTAGAATCTCAGGGTGTGAGGGGTAATCCCCGTCACTACTTCTAGGTTGGTGTAGTGGGTGATGTCGCCACCTTTGTTTGGCGTCCCATTGGCGTTCTTTAGTCGTCGTGGCATCGGGAGTAGTTTCATCCCTAGTCGGTGCTGTTCGATGAATTGTTGACTTACGAAGCATTCTGTGGCTCCGCTGTCTAGAAATGCGAGAAGGTCGGCCTTTTTCAGTGCGGTGTGAAATGAAACTGGGATTCGCATAGCGTTAATTCGGGGTAAAAATACATCGCGCTGAAACATGGCTCGAGCAAAGGCCGTCTTGCTCAAGCTTGACCAAAATCCTCTTCTCCACACATCTGTCCCCATTTTGTCGCTAACTCCTGGTAATCCTCCTCTCCTAGTCCTTTTATGAATGCTAGGACTGCGTCCTGGGACAGGGGCGTCGTCTGCCTGCTGTTCCCCGCTTCGGGTTGTTCTGTAGTGGTAGTCTGAGTGCATTTGGTCTCAAGGCACTGGGTGGGTTTCTTCGGGCAGGCGCGAGAGATGTGCCCTTGGGCCTGACAGAAGTAGCAGCGCCCTTCCCGTCGGCATCGTTCCTTGTCTGCTTCGGTGACGGCCTTGCGGGCCGCGTCTACTTGCATGGCGTCAGGGTCAGCTCAGCGTGGTTCGCGTCTTGGGTTGAACTGTCCCCGGGCGTTACGGTTTGGGGTAAAAAACGGTCGCGGGAGCCCTCCTTGCGGGGGTCTGTTCCCAGCGGTAGTCTTTTTTTGGGCGAAGAAGGCCTGGCGATGGGGTTCGAGTGCGGTAAGGATCGCCGTTCGTTTGCGTGCCGCGGCCTTCCAGTCCACCCAGTTGCGTGGTTGGTCAAAGTTCATGCAATTGTCCAATACTTTGATGTTGAGTCCTCGTTTAAATTTTTCGAGGACTGCTGGGTCATCCTCCTGGTACTGGGCCTTCCTGGCCCATTCCGCGAAGCGAGTGATGTAGTTGTCGATGTCCATCCCTTGCATTTTGAGCTTGTCTAGTTCAGCGGCAGCTCGGTATTGTTGGTTGGTGTCGGTCCAGTCCTGGACGAAATTCTGTTCGAACTGCTCCCACACATTTGGTAGTGGGGGCATCGGTACGGGATTGCCCATGATCCAGTCTTCTTGCGACCTTTTCCACTCGGCGACTGCGGGGCCGCGAATGTAGGTCAGGGCGTGGGCGACTTTTCGGTATGGGTCTGCTATGATAGGTGCGGCTTGGTTAAGGTACTGGTACAGCTTGAGGGCGTGGAGGAATTCATCGGC
>QLOS01003344.1:0-16979 GCA_003313725.1 Russula sp. MG48 | reverse complement strand
GCAGCCTCAGATTACCGATTATCAAGAAGGCCTGAGGAAGCAACAGCTCGTATTCGAGTTTGATATTCAGACATGGGAGGTAGGCATCCCCTCCCTTTTCTTAACGCGAACGCTTTGATCCTCAGCGTTTGGTGACATGATTAGGAGGCAATCAAAATATTCAACATCACGGAGCCGATCATTCCACAACGGCCAAAAGTAACAAGTACTAATGGGAAATGGTATGGGTGACTAGTCCCAGTTAGAGTGCTTCGCGATGGCCCGTTCATGACACGCACGCACGGGATACCCCTTACCCTACCTATCTTCTGCTATACTTTACATCACAGATTATCTTGTATCATATCATATGATATCCATTTCTCTGACTACAAGTGGATGAACATCAACATTGAGGGGTTAATTACAAAGTCGATTAACGGTGCTGAGCTGCTGGCTCATAATAATACTCCAAGCGGGGTACAAAGGATGATAAATGATGGAAGCCGACGCGAAGTTGTCGAAGGAAAACGGGTGAAATAAGGGGAGGACTGCCATACGCGTAGGTTGATTACAGATTATCCACTTCGGCAGTGAGTCTGGGGTAAAGTGGAACTTGAGCGTTTCGGAATGGCTGTAAATTCCGTAGCCGGGTTCCTGATCATCAGAATATTGTATGAGCAAACCAGTCGACGCCACCGCCAACGACAGCTCTAAGATCGGCGCAGTGCTCGTCAAGTAACTTAAAAAAAGCATGTTCACTGCTGACACTGGCAAGTGCGAGGCCGCTTTGTGGTCGCACACTGGCAGACCTGGCTGATGACCGGCCATTCTATGGCCGGAAAAAGTAAACAATTAACTTCGGGAGAGGTAGGATGGACGGTGGTGAGATGCTATACCTCATCAAAGTACATCTTCTTTCCCCTGCCGTGCCCAATAAAGAAGTTCAAGTGGCTTAGAACGGACGGCCATGCCTGGTCGCCTGAGAGGAGAATTCAGGCGCCAGGAGGGGGTAGTGACCCAAGTCTGAACGAGAAGAACAAATACAAGCCCGTCGTGGCACAACCGGAACAGAAAGGAGGCACGTCGATGTTGATCACGTCGATGGTGTCAAGAACATCCAGAGAACCCTCGCTCTCGTGGGCTCGATAGCCATGTGCCAGCTCGCTGACGGTGACAGGGATGCCGGTGCCCCTAAGGGCCTCCTCGCTTCTCTTCACTTGAGCAACAAGTTCGGCCGGGGAGAGAACGCCGTCAAAAGGCGGCCCAGAACCGAACTGGACGAGCCGAGCCGGCCTGGCCTTGGGACTAGAGTGAGGAGCGGAAATCACAGCGCCGCGGCGTGACTTCCATTCGTTCGCTACCGTCGAAGCCAAACTATAGCCTGAACGCCGAGTGTATTGTCTCAGGGCAATGTCATCTCTGTAGGGCCTTCGGCTAGTTGTGTCTGTAGAAATGGTGATAATGCAGCCCTACCAAAAACCTTCATTGTCGCATGCACGATAAAGGTGAACGTAATGGCCTTTGAAGTTAATTCGAATATCTGCGAACTCTTTCTCTGTAACTAGGACAAGCTCTGACCTGATATCTCTTCAAAAACGGCTCATGAACGACTAGGAAGGTTGCGGGAGACCCACAACTCGTGACTTCGTAGCTGAAACCTAGGAAGGCGTACTCGTCGCACCACCACCCCCCAGTGCTGGTGGATACATTGGACGGCATCTTGGAATCGAGTGTGGGGAAGCAGGAAGAGGAAGACGCAGCAGGTGGAGAAACGTTGGGTGTGAGGGAGGTAGAAGCACGGCATGACCTGCGAGAAAATCTACGGGGAGAGGTACGGAGATAGTGGTGGGATGGAGTGAACACCATGATAGTGACTGTCGAACGAGAGGCCAAGACTCGGACGAGGCCAAAGTCAAGTAAAAAGAGTGACAACTTGAACCAGACGAAGGAAAGTATGGGGAGCCGCTGAGGCTATCATACCTCCTCTGAGTCCCGCAGAAAGAAAATAAAGCTTTATTAGCCTGCACTGGCATACTGTTAGTTAGTACCTGAAGTTGATCAAGACTCGGAAAGAAGGAACACGAGGTCACGCTCTCGATCGCGTGACATCGGAATTCCCGGTTTCGCCCTGCGTCAACTCCGAGTCCCCTCCTCCCCTCGATACCGACACCCATCACTAACTTCTTCACTGCCAAACGATGTCCCCGACTCCTACGCTAGCAGATGATCCGACCCCTCATTTCCAAGTAGACAGCCAAAAGGCGTCCGAGTCGGCCATTCTTCATGGGTGAGTGTCTCCTCACGAGTGGCGAAAGGCATAACCCCATCTTCTCGTCTTCGTCTTCCCCTCAAGCCACCGCGCCAAGACCCCTATCGTGTCCGCCATCGTCTCAAGTGCTGGGGTCCTCACCATTTGGATCCTCGTCCTCCTCGGCTGGCTCTGGAAGCAGTACCAGAAGCGCGTCCGCGCGAAACGCCGTGCGGCCCGAGGCCTGCCTCCCAAAGTGAAAAAGCCGAAGCGGCCCTTGCCCACGTTCATCCTTCCCCCCGACCCCGCTGTCATCACCGGCCAGCATGAGCCCGGCGAGCGTGCGATCCCGCGCAAGCATGGCTCGATCGACAATAAGCACATTCCGACACCGATCGAGCTCAACGAGCGGAACCATCCCACAACCGATTCTCAACTGCACGACGAGATGATTGCCCGGCAAGTATTTTCGAAGCATAGCAGCTTGGACTCACCCAAGCATGAGAAGCATGGCCATATGTCTCGGTGTAAGCTATCCCTGCTGCTTTGTCACGCATATTTCATAGCTGACATTGGGATTGGCTTGTCAGCGAGCTTCGGGCAAACCCGTTGATTACCTCATGACGCACGGCCTCTTCATTTCATTTCATTGTCTTCACGAATAGCCAGATTTGAATGCCTTATTTACTTTTTAAAATTTGGATTTTCGAATGGTGTATTGCATCGGAAACGACTTAACCCGTAATCATATCGTGTACCTTCTCTGAAACCCATAAATGCACGTCATACTAATCACAGTATGCTCCCACGTCGGCGGGCTAGTCGATGAGAATCTCATTCTCAGCCAGAAAATTCTGATGCAAGCTGCCGAACAGAGAAAGAGACCACTCACCGCAACGTCCCTTGCATACCTCAGCAGTATACCCCGTTTAACCGTGAGCGCACCCTTCCCGGAGCTCTCCCACTCTCTTCGTCGGCGCGCCTGCTCTTCCTCACCGACGTCCCAATCGATTGTCCTCCTCTCAGAGTCGATGATAATCCTGTCACCATCCCGGACAAGCGCGATCGGCCCGCCGAGGCGTGCCTCGGGCACGACATGTCCTACAGTGTCTGCAGCGTCAGCCCCAGTCATCCAGCAAGACCGCCGAGCCCGCACCGATGATAAAGCCCCGGGACGCCCCGGAGAAACGCCCGTCGGTGATGAGCGCAGTCGAGCCAGCCAGGCCCGCGCCTATCAACCCTCCCGTGGGACCTTGTAACCCAGCGGTTTAAGTTAGCATCAGGGGGTTTCCAGACTAGCCGAGAGGCGTTACCCAGCATCTACGGGACGTCGCAGCCTTCAGCGCAATGCGCCCTACGCAGAGACGACGAGGGTGCTTGCATACCTCTGGCATACCAGGGGCGCCCTTGGGGCCCTGATACCTAAGGACGAGTACCATTCCTGGCCTGATCTTGCCCGCCGCGAGCGCGGGATAGAACCCGTCCAGGGTATCGAAGCACATGGCGGTCCCTTCGAACCTGAGGCCCTCCGCGCCCGTGATCTTCGCGACCGCGCTGCCGGGGGCGAGGTTCCCCCTCAAGATGGCGATGTGGCCGGTGCGCTTGATGGGGTCCGTGAGCGGGCGCACGACGTCCTGCGCGCCAGGCGCCGGGCCAAACGCGAGCTCCGCCGCGTCCGCAACGTTCTCCGCGAGCGTGCGGCCCGTCACGGTCAGCTGCGTGCCGTCGATGAGGTCCGTGTGCGCGAGGAGGTACTTGAGCAGCGCCGGGATGCCCCCCACCCGGTGCAGGTCCTCCATGTAGTACCGCCCGGACGGCTTGAGATCGGCCAGGTACGGCGTGCGGTCCGCCACGACTTGGAAGTCGTCGATCGTGAGTTCGATGTCGGCCGCGCGGGCCATGGCGAGGAAGTGGAGGACCTGAGGCGGTGCGCAGGCGAGTCAGAAGAATCGTCCAGAAGAGGTAAGGTGAACTCCCCAAAAGGGAAGTTCGTTCGTACAGCATTCGTCGAGCCGCCAAGCACGTTCACGATCGCGATAGCGTTCAGGAATGAGTTTCGGGTCAGGATGTCACTACGCGGTAGCAGCTTCCATGCTATGCTCTGTTGTAGAAGCTAGGATTGAGCATACCGTGGCTTAATATCACGCTCGAGTAGGTTCTTGAGGTACCCCGCAGCCCGCTTGCACTCCTTGAGTTTCTCTGCAGGTCACGCAGTAAAATGAGTCGGGGGCCAGAGTCCGAGTCTAAGCTCATGGAACGCACCATCATACATTGCCGGGGTGCTGGAAGAGTACGGCAGGGAAAGGCCGAGGACTTCAAGAGCAGAACTCATAGTATTGGCACTGTCGGCCGTGTTTTAACTTCGGTCTGGATGAAGGTTGATACAAGCCATCAGACGTACGTGTACATCCCGCCACAAGCCCCGGGGCCAGGACATGCATGACGGACAACGTCAAAGCGCTGTTCTTCCGTGATTTTACCTACAGCAAATGCACCTTGAAGCCGTCCGTTGTATCAATGGGACCACACGGGCGCAAACGATACACCACTCACCATATGATTCGAACGCGTCCGAGATATTGACGGGATCGCCCTTGTTGTGGCCCATTGCAAGACAATCGACATGTCGCTCGCCAGGTTGGATCGTCCCACCGTAGACAATAATCGTTGGGCGATTGTGCCGTGCTGCGGCGATCGCGCAGCCAGGCATATTCTTGTCACACCCGGGCAAGGATATATTACCGTCGTAGTGCTGGGCCTAGGAAGGGAGTCATGTAAGCACACACCAGAAGCTCGGTGGTTGTGCTCATCGTCATACCAGGGTGACCTGTCGACCCGAATACACAGAGAGAATGAGCTACTGAGATATCTAGAATAGAGTGTGTACGCAACCGCCTCGATGGAATCTGCTATCAGGTCACGGGAGGGAAGCCTGACATTGGATGTCAGCTGGGAATAAGTTGCTGTGGTCCCTGAAGAACACTAACGAGTACCGCATCCCTGCCACCAGTTTCAGCGGTGAACATAGGTGAAATAGGATGATGTCCCACCGTCAGTACCCATGGTTATGGCATCGCTCCAGGAATGGCGCCTCAACATGCATTAGTTAGCCCTGCCATTATAATCTCATACCTGACGCCAATGGTGTTGAAAATAAGGCCCATCAGGCCCTCTTCTTTACAACCCTCCTTGACTACCTTTGCAAGGTCCAACTTCACCAATCATCAGCGACCCAGTGCCCCTTCTAGTACGGACACAGTAGCGTGCTCACGAGGTGGACGTTGCAAGGGTTTCCTAGATATAAGTAAGCTTCTTGGTAGCGATATCCTGCGCCGCTACCGTGACCGTACCTTCCCACCAGACCGGCGAGATTCCAATCTAACGTATTAAAGGAGGTGAGGAATAGGGCTCAAAAGTGAGATCATTCATGCCTGAGGTTTGTCTATATCGTCTGCATCGACTACGGCATATACTGACCGGATATCACGATCAAGCGACAATCCTGATAACTAAACGGTCAAGGATGACTCACGCATTGCCTGGGAACCGCCCCTGGCCTGGAAATATTTCGTAGATGAAACAGGATGATGAGTATGAAAGCCCAGGCTGCGAACCTTGTCCTGTGTGAGTTGGCTCGAGAACTTGTTCAGTTTGACATCGTTCCCCACTGGAGATGGCAAGACGTGGCTAACAGGGATATCAAAAGTTAGAATAAAAGAGATGTCATAGGGCCTTGATCACGGACATCTGCACATCGGTCATGACTTTCCGAACCAGAGACCTAAGCCGAGCAATCACAAGTTAACCGAAGTCTCAAACGGCCCGTGCCAGATGAGTCTGAGCTTAACGAGCTTTAGGCCCTGTTCGGCTGAAATAATCCCGGATTATAATCCAGATTGTACTGCCAAAAAAAATAATTGATTCTTAGTGAAACAAGCTCAGTCACTCAATCATAGCCAATAATCCGGATTATAATCCGGAATTATTTCAACCGAACAGGGCCTAAGCGTCGGTTACGGTGAACATGTGCCAGTGGGGTCCATGACCGTGACATCCAATTGCGGACGCTTACTGTACCGCTCTCTGAGTGCCAAATCTGACTCCGAGTCATGAGAATCGGCTAGTATTGAACTCAACGATCCTGTGAGCTCCCGGGCCCGCGTTTCATCCTGTCTCTCCCCAAATACTGTGATCTAGCCACCGCGGCCGCTCTACTATATAGTCGTTGCTAACGTGATGAACGCGCAAGGCCTCTATAGGATGCTACGCGGTGCAATGGCATTCCAGTTTAGAGCTGCAGTTCGACGGCTCTGCTTCTTGGTGGACAAGCACCTTGCCCTCACGCTTGCATCATTGCGTATCTAGTAGCTCATAACGCATAGGGAGACACTAAACCGTGAATTTTTCTCTGCCTTTTCCCTCTTTAATCAGATACCTGTGAAGATATGAGCATAGAAGGATGTAACTAGTCTTTAGACCAATTTTTAGGGAGGAATCTCGAGCTGAGAGACCTTGGCACGGCAGACGATTATGCATTCTGAACATTGCTTGCTCTGTATACCAGAAAGTGCAAGATTTTGTAATTAGGCCAACAGGTGATAGCACGATTGAGGTGTGTGCTATTTGCAACTAGAACTGGCAGTGTTTACTTTCGTGGGGGGGGGCACTGTTGCACAATCATACGGGTGATCACATATGCCTTAGGAAGCCTCAGATTGCAACGACGAGAGAAGATCCGCCTGACCAGAAGCAGGACAGCGTGAGATATCCGGCGGCAGTTATTTGTCAACTCTACAGAATTTTTAAAAGGAGGATGTGCTGGTGTACCTTTCTTGCGAAATCTCAAGCTCCGTACCGCGGCGATTCCTGTCAACTTTCCTTGCTGGGCTTGCCCACTGGCAAGAGAGACTGGGGTTGGCCCTGCCGCTGGCCGAATCGGCCCGCGGCGGCCTCCAGACGGCTGAGTTCCTCAGGCTGTTTGTCCAGTCTGGCCAGCAAGAGGACCTTGCTGAGTATTGCTTCTTGGACTTGTTGCGGGCGAATTGGTAGTGGGTGCAGCTGCTGTACCCAGCCGTAGCGCGTAGCGCGAACATACTGCGCGGTAATTGTCCACGATGAACAACCATGAGATGACTCAGATGAGAGCCTGAGGGTGGTCGAGACAATACTCACTTTCACGGGATTCAAACGTCCTAGAACAACGCACTTTACAACCCTGGAGCCTCCAAATAAATTGATCAGATGACAGTTTGTGGGCTCCGAGTCGAATACTACGCGTCTGAGTCGGTCGTGCTCAGGCTGTGCTGAGCATGAACAAGGCCGGGGCACTGGCACCGTGACACATTGATTCCATCATATACCCGCGTAATATCACTGGCATCGGCAACCCGGATATGTATCCTGAAAACCATTGACACGTCAACTCGGTCCATCCCTCTTACTGGGTTATGCTCCCAGCTGTCTCGTAATGATAACTTAGTCACAGTACGCCACCGCCGCTGCCGCCGCGCCGTACGAGCTCCATAGAGGGCGTCACGGTCTCAGTTCGGTTGTGATGGATTCTTCAAGTTGTCGTGTATTTTCTTCTCACTCACATTCATATTCCTTTTCTTGAGCTTGACAGGAAATCACGATTCTATCATTTACGGCAGCTACTTGAACGGGCATCCGCGGCTTTGCCACTGCTTTTGGTAGCTCCGATGTTTCTTCCATTGGTCGCCACCAACCCCTCTTGGCCCTTAGAGACGATTCAAAACGTGCACAGCTCGAGATCGATCTATGGACTGTTCCCTTTCACCGTTCTCGATCGTTCGTGGTCTCGTGAGCTCCATCCGTATCACCAATCAGCGTTAGTATACCTCTGCCGTCATATATTCTCGCTGAACTAGTAGGATCTGGTTCATCCTTTCTTTCTCTCTCAGGTTGCTCTCTTTCTTGACTATGGACAGCCAGCTTCTTCCATTACCTTATAATAGTGCAGGGCGCATCCCCGATCTCGAGACACCATTCTCACCTTTCTATTCCGGGGTAGATATCTCAACTTCCTCATCTCAGGCCAGTCTTCCCTCCCCAACATCATCTGCTCGGTTCCAGCACCATTACACTCTCATAAGTGGTAAGGGCGATGATCGGCCTTGGCTTACGCTAGTTATTGCCAGCCGCTTACCAAGGCCGAAATATCTCCCCACGTTCATTGGCAATGATGAGGTCTCTGGATCCGTTGAGCTCGAACTTACGAAGCCGAAAAACATACGTGAGGTGAAAGTAACGGTGGGTGTGGTTTCTCTTATACGCACGTCGAAAGTGTCTTACAGCCCAGTAGCTCAAGGGCGAGACTACTCAACACGCTCAAGAGCCGCATGTTTTTCTTGAAATGTCGCAGATCCTAGCACAGCCAGCAGGGAAGCTCTTGGGCAAACATTCCCATCCGTTTAGATTCGTTCTTCCGAATGATGTTACCATTGATGAGTCCAACTGGGCTATGGTATATCCCCTTCCGCCAAGATTTCACGAGAAGGGAATTCTGTATATCGACTACAAAATTGTAGTGACGGTCCGGCGTGGGAAGTTCTCCATGGACAATTCGTGAGCTCTGCCTTCCCCTGCCAGCCTTCTCGATGCCTCACCCTTCCTTGCCTTTTCTGCAGTCTAACGACAAATATCGTGTACCTACCCGAAACGATTGCCGAGCGTCCATCCCTTCTTCGAGAACAGTCATATATGGAAGAAGCGCCGCTGGCACCGCCGACACTGGATTCTCGCGGATGGAAATTGCTTTCCCCAGTGGAAACTGTGGGCACCCTCGTTCCCGACACTACTGTGACAGCGCAACTAGCAATCGCAAGCCCAGTACGACTCGATTGTTCCTGAAATTCGACTGGTTCTTATTTCTCACTTCATTTGAAACAGTTGTCATTTGCCCTGGGCACACCTATACCACTATTCCTGGAGCTACATATTAGCGGTGCTGGATTCTTTGGTTCCCGTACGATCGATGTTCGTCTTGACCGCACTCTCATCACGCGTGGTTTCGCTGGTGCCGCGCGCAAACTCGATGTCGGTCGCGCCGTGTTCTGGGAAGCGCCGGGCTCCTCTCCTCAAAATATAAAACTATGGGGCGAAATCATCATCGGAAGGCATCTCATACCAACCTTTGATTTTTCAAAATGCTCCGTTCGGGTACACTTGTTTTCTGCGTTGCTTGTTGACATGAACTCATGATATATACAGTATTCGATCGTGCTATATCCAAGCTGTTCGCCCGAACAAACCGAATACGAGCCTCTGGTATCGGAAGAAGTTATCTTGACATTGCGCAACGCCCCAGGCATCGTACCACGGTCACAGGCACTCTCCAGCATCCCAAGACTCGAGAATCAACGTTCGATGCCTCCGAGGTTCCCCTCTGCAGACTTTGGACTTGTTCTCACTTGACTCATCTTATTACTTTGCTTCCATCTCGCTATCTTGTTTGTCGTGCAGTGAGCGAGCTAGACTCTGCACAGAATAGGTCTGTATTTCCGCGATATTACTATATATACCTTACAAGACTTTGGCACCTTGTCTACCACCATGGCCTTTAATCTGCGGCCTGTGCATAATCGACTTATTTTTATTTTTATTTTTTTACTTCGGGATTAGAGACACTAGCCACACCAGTTGGTGGCGAGCTCCCTCCCGTGGGCACCCTGACCAAATCAACGTCCATTGTAGTCGTACCTTGGCGACGTCCGAACAACATTCCAACTTCAAATTCCTGTGCGTGCGAATCAAC
This sequence comes from Russula sp. MG48, assembly GCA_003313725.1. Classification (NCBI taxonomy): domain Eukaryota; kingdom Fungi; phylum Basidiomycota; class Agaricomycetes; order Russulales; family Russulaceae; genus Russula; species Russula sp. MG48. Next base: position 6,975 of record QLOS01003344.1, on the reverse strand, counting down.
CAGTTAAACTCCACACAAACACATTTATCATTTGGTGAAGTCCGTGAATTCGCCTTTCTGAGGTGAAGCGTTAATAGTATAAAGGGTTATCACGTATATCATCTTGGCGCGGGTGCATCGACTCTAATGGGTAAAATTCACAGGCATGGCAGTCCCTTGACATCGTGTCTGCGAGTGTGACTCTGTCACAACTCGTGGCCCGCTCTGTGAGTGGGGTCCCTCCTCGTCGAAGGGGCTTGGATTGGGCAAAGCGATGGGATGAGGTGTCCTGAGGGTACACAGTAACCGTGTAGCACTCAAATGGGCAAGCACTACCCCGGCCGAGTTATTGGGAGGTGAGCGGCCGTAGGAGGGCGAATGAACCAGGCGGCACGCAAACAGCGCTACCAAGACGCGTTGTGGCAACGAGGGGGGTGTGATGGTGGAGACGGTGCCCCCGTTAGCGTCGTCGGTGCCAATGGGCTGGATACCTGGTCAACGAGACAGTGGTGTCGGTCAGCGAATCCTTCGAACTCCCTCTCCCGGACGTTGGACACGAGTGCTGCAGTCCTGGGAATTTTCGTACACCGCAATGATTTTGGCGGGATGGTGCCAAATTCGGCCGACCTAGGGTTCATATCGTTTTCAGACACCGTAGAACTATCAGCAGAACCACAACCGACATACTCTTGTTCAGAGTTTGACGGCAGATCCCGTTAAACTTGGGTATGACTGCCATTCTTCTACGTGATGAAAGAGCGGTGTGGGATGCTCGAGGCCCCCCCCCCTTTTTTTTCTGGACGAAAAAGGCGGAGAGGTGCATCCAATTTGTGCCATTGGTGCGGCACCCAATGCCTGGACATTCTCGGAGCGATGGCGAGTTAACCATCGTGACGCACGATGAGTTCTCGAGACGATATGGTAGACGATTTACAAAGCTTATGGACGAGAAATAAATGCAACGACTCTGTCTGCATATCACGCACAGGATGATAACGGCCAATACTAACTTGGAGGTGGTTGTGCTAAACTGGACTCCCCAAGTAGGCGCGTGGGTGGCGGGCACTGCGGCCCACCAACTCAGACCCAAACAACGTCAAGGTCCCAGCGACACAGGCCACGCAGGCTCAGATAGGAACTCGTACCCCCCCAGATAAAAACGAGGGTCGAGCTGATGATTGCCGGTGCGAAGAGGAAGAATGAGGCCAGAAAGTACAAGTAACAGGACGGAGCTGCCGTACCAGAGAGAAGGGGGGGGAGACGAGCCCGCCAGGGAGAGCGCTGCCAATCCGCGGGTATTGTCAGAATAAGTAAGGAAGCAGAAGACGGTCGTGCAGGGAGTGCCAGAACCTACGATGACAAGTTCCATTATAGCAGGGGACTAGGCATTGATAGCTCATCCACCATCGATAGCAGGGTGACCCTCAACAGACGCGGTTGGGATGGGCGTGATCGACAAACACATTCCACTTGAATTCATCACCAACGGAAACATCGAGCTACTGGAGAATTTCCCTGTCTACGTCTTCGCTTCCCTCGCGAGGAAGTCGGCAGCCCTGACTGCATGGCTCTGCAAGATCATCCTCTTTGAAGGAATGATGGGAAGGGGCACACTTGCATGTTTGAGATAAATTAGGATGCGATCTCGGCCCCTAGTACTCACGCCAGTCGCGTGTCACTTCGTTAATCGCTCGCCCCCTGTGGGTGGGTAGATCAAACGTACAGTAGTTGGGTGCGACGCAGAATGCACTTGCTAGCGCCATGTATGCGTTTGCTACAAGGCGATAAGACGGCCAAGGTCAGAGTACCCAAAATCCCAGGAGCGTCACGGTAGAATGATCGCACACCCCGATCGGGGTGAAGGGTTGGTACACTAGCAACATGCAACGATTCGTGGCGCTCGTCTGCATCTCCCAAAGCCTTGGTGTATCCTTACCTTATCGCTGTCCCTGGTCTGACAATCGAGGCTGTCATCGTGCGGGGATACCTTGCAATTATTGTGACACCTGAAACTGGACTGCCCCTTTATGAAACAATTAGTCCTAGAGATACAACAGAAACCACGAACAGTACAGGGGAGCAGCCGAGTGATATTACAAACTGCATAGAAGTCAACTAAAAAATGGGAGGGATGCGTGCATAGCCATTTGACGCCTTGACATGCATCGGTAAAACTGACAATTTTTTTGAAATCATGGATCGGTGAAGAATGTGGTGCGAGACACAATCGCCAGAGACATCTCAGAACCATAATTTTGGTTCAGGTTCTTTGCCCCAGTTGGGGGGGAGTAGACCCTTCTATTGTGTCGGGTGAATAGAATAGTGAGCGAGGGAAGAGCTCGACGTGCTTACAAGACCAAAGAAATCAGGAAGACTCGTCCACAAATCTTCTCTCACGGCTTGGAGATACTTCTTGACAACCCGAGTACAACCACCGCACACTTCGTCATGTGGAATGTTATCGCAGAGAGAAACTTTCTCCCGCAGCCAACCAAGAGGATCCGCAACGCTCGGGCCAGAAACAGCGCCAAGTTGCGCATCCCACCACTTCTTGAGGCCCGTGTGGCAGAGTGATGGCTTTCCTAGAATTGGAACACGCTTGCAATCATCGTGCGGGAGGAGGATGAGCAGATTGGTAATTCCATCTAGGAATTTGCCTCGGAGAGCGCCGCGTCCCTGTGTCAGCCGACGAAGGTCGTCCGCTGTCAAGACAGAGAGATCTGCGCGACGAAAGCCTTCATGTGGGTTTGGTGTGATCACCTCGTGCACACGCACGAGGTCATAAAAGACGACGGGGAGGATGTCAAGTACATTATGGTCCATGGCGAGGCGGACGGTTCTAGCTAACTCAGAGAATCACCCGTGAGAAGTATGCGCGTGGGAGGTCGATGGTACATTAAACATGCCTGGTTCTGGGTGTGCAAAGGACAGATCGAAGCACTCCCGGCGTAAGTATGCCTTTTCCAAATCTTCTGTGCGCTTCTGCAGGTAATCCCAGTCGAACAGATATTGCGGCCATGCGTGTCTCAAAACGTCAAGCATTTGGTCTCGGAGGGGTGTGACATCATACTTCATCGCAAGATGGAGGATCCCAATGTACTTATATGGGAAACCTTTCCAGATACCCTCAAAGAAAGGCGAGGAAATCGGGCGATGGCGCTGGGTCTCCCTGCAAGCCTAGCCGGTCAACATGCGGATTCAACTCAGGATCAGAGAAAACTCACTCTGGGAAGTAGAGTGCTTTCAAAAAATCATTTACCTCTGATGGAGAGTCTTTGAGCTCAATCACAGATAGACCCTCATATCGCTCAGAGGCAACATCAAATGCTGTCTGTGGCCCATCGAATAGGTCGTGGAAGACGTTCGAGTGTGAGGCAAGGATCGACTTGTGAACTTTGTATACCGTATAAACCCTGTCACCAAGAACGGTTCGGATAATGATGTTTCCGTCCTCAAACCACAAATCGGGACTCTCGTAAGTTTGGGTCTCGTCACCAGATTTGCTTTTGTGAGTTCTTGGCCGCTTTGAAGTAAGGAACGAGTCTGTTGGAGACGACATGTGTCAAGACGGGTGGGTCTGTTGATGGGTACTCCCCATCAAGTCCGTTGCATGCTAACTTATAACCGGCCGAGCTGGAGTTATTGTAATTGCTTCCGGCTGACCCGGACCGTCTGTCTTAAAGCACGCTCCGCTCACGGCTCCGCCTCTGTCATCCAATCATATTGTTTGCCTTAGCAAACGGGCTGTTGGGCGCGTACTGCAGCGAGAAAGCCCGTAATGACGATAGGATGCAGGGTCGTACGCGGTTGGTTCTTATTCTTAGCGGCTCCGTCTCGTTAGATGTGGGCAGTCTGTTCCGACGTCTACGACGAAACGCAGTACTAGTGCGGCACCGTGACGAGCCAATAGCACCACGCCGATTCGAAAGCACGTCCGTCTGTCACACAACAAAAACACTTTTAAGCGCTTTGTACCACAGACATTGAAACGAAGAGAAAGGTACTGTATCACAGAGATGGTTCGAGTCACCAGAACTGCCTCAAAGCGTGTCACTATCACCACAAGGCATATTCCAAGGTTGTATCGGGGGGTACATACTTTGGTGGACGGGACCGTACGGCGGCCCTGCGCAGATGTAAACCATGAGAGAATGAGGGCCAATTCAGCGGCCCCTTTTTAAGTTTTTGTGTTAGACAAGGACGGGTCAACGTGGCCGCGGAGGACCCGGGTTTTTCAACTTGATGAGTGATGGCCATCCCTCGACCGCGCTTCGATCCATCTCCATGCCATGCAACGACAGACGTTGATCCTCTTCGAATTGAAGATGGCACAAATCTTACGTGGACGCCAATCATTACCTGCCCTGCAGACTTTCCTCCCGAGCTCGTATGTTCGACTGATGTGTTGCAGCTTACTTCGTCTCCGTCGCTTATCGCTTCCAGTTTGAACTTGCCGTCTCGCAGCTCATTCATCACCCCGAGTACAATTCGACGCTTATCCTGAGATCCGAGGTCATAGAGGACACTGTTGTGGGGTTCCCTGATCTCGTCCCTGCTCTCCAACATCTACAGCCAGTCAGAAATATACACCGCAGGCTTCTTCCCCGTCGCCCAACACGCGACTCTGGTCTCGAGCAGCACTGCACGCTCTACGCGCCTTCTCACCTAAGCGATCCCGAGTTTCTCTACCCCAACGCGCTCGTGCTTACGCCGGTCCTTCCGTCGCATGGCGTCTTACCGTATTACCACCCGACCGTAACACATCTTGCCTTTCGCTTTGTCCCTTCCACTTCCTCTAGACCAGCCGCGTTGCGCATCGAGGCTGTCCCGCTACCCGGGACTTCACTCGATCCGGGAGCACGTCTGTACCGGACGTGCCTCTCGCTGCTGGAGACGCTACACCGCTATGGCTGGGGAACACTCACACAATACAAGAAACGTGTCGCGCACGATGTCATCATACCTCGCGAGACCTATCAGGATCTTTACCTCATCATGCGCGAGCGGCACAGGCATATTGTGAACGATTGGCGCGAAGTGACAGACCCGCTGAAGCACGTCTTCGAGGTCCGCCGTACATACACACATCCTCTCCAAAGCCCCAGGCCTCTAACAACGCAGCTTAACAGGACATTGGCATCGCGACGTTCCTGATGCTACTCTGGAAAGACACATACGGCCCCGAGACAATACCTTCCAGTCCCGCGGGCACCACAGACACCCCGGTGTCCCCGGACGAGCCGCCCTGGCGCCAGTGGCCTCGTCCTCCGGGCGGCTTTACCGACCTGGGCTGCGGCAACGGTCTGCTGACGCACATCCTCACGTCGGAGGGCTACGCAGGGTACGGGATCGACCTGCGCGCGCGTACGTCCTGGGCTCACTACCCGCCCGCGACGCAATCGCGCCTCGTCGTGCGCGCGCTCGATCCGACGACCGTAGTCTCAGCCACCCCGGCAGAACGTCCTCACCACTACCGCGACGACGACAACTACGTGGGTGGGGGAGGTGGGGATGCGCAGGCGCAGACGACGGTGCTCCTCCCCGCAGGCAGCTTCCTGATCGGGAACCACGCGGACGAGCTCACGCCGTGGATTCCCTTACTCGCGACGCGCGTCCGCGCATCCGGATACCTCTCGATTCCGTGCTGTGCGTGGGCGCTCGACGCCCGGTTCGACCGTGCGCGGGACGTCCCCTTGTGCGCGGTCGATACCGAGGCGCTCAACCTCGGCGGCGGCAGCGCGGGCGCTGGGGAAGGCACGGGGAGCTCGTATGCGTTGTACAGGGTATGGCTGGCGTCGTTGAGCGTGCACTGTGGATGGGCCATCGAGGTGGAGATGTTGCGAATACCGAGCACGAGGAACTGGGCCATCGTCGGTGAGTACTTGGAGTCATCCCAGCAGTGCGGCGGGAGATCGTGCTGGTGTTCTCCTTTGAGCTGAGTTCTCGAACATTAGGCCGGAATCGCGTCGGCTCTTTGGAGGTGGCAAACCACAATGTAGAAGAGCTCATTGAGGGCGTGCACAAACGGGGACAGTTCAAGACCCGTCGCCCTGAAGGAAAAGCAGGCGATCATTGATATTGGGACTTTATTCACACTATACGAAAGCTACGCGTAATCTTTCGTAGATGCAGGTATCTGTTAGTGGAACGTAAAGAATTGTTGATGTCAATGATTGTATGCTGATAATCCCGAAGAATCCCGCTCCATGACGCTTAGTTAAAACTCAAAGCCCTCTGTACGGAAAAAGTCCAGATTGGGCCTTTCATTCGTGAGATCTGCAAGGTCCTTACGATCCTAGTAGTAATAGCACATCAATACGGCGCCTTTTATTCGAACGAGACAAGCATACCATGACATGGAAAGTTCGGCGCAGCGTCTGCCATAATTGTTTGCTCTTCTCTTCTGTTGCCTCTTGCATGGACAGCGCGCTCAAAAGATGTTCCGCGGCCTCCTTATAAGCACCAATGTTCAGACCTACGTGGGACGTGTTAAAGCCGGATCACAATGAGGTAATAATATGGCACGTACAGGCGACGCCTACGTTGTAGATCGCACGGGTATACGTAGGGCGCAGCGTCAGCGCTTCGCGGTACGCGCCGAGCGACTCCTCGGGTTTGTTTCCGTTTGAAAGCGATGAGCCCAGGCGGTTCCACAGCAGATAGTCCTAAGGGCGAGGCGCGCGTACAGTCAGCATTCTTCATGATCACTAGGCGGGAAAACCTGCCGTCGGCCGGATACTCAGGGCTGCCTCGAAGCAATCCTTGGCCCGATCATACTCATGATTAATGTAAAACAGTACGCCAAGGGCCAATTGCACGTCAGGATCGATCACGCCCTGTGCGTGTTGTGTGCGTGCAACATTCAGGAACGCATCGGTGACGACGTTATGTGAGTACCATGAAGCTTGAGTGAGGGCCTCTTGTGCTTCTGGAGGAATCGGTGCGTCGGGAAAGCGTGCGCGCAACCAGCGCATCAACATCGTATGGGAGGCACGA